>JAVQJS010146927.1:0-10585 GCA_036024795.1 Galaxias rostratus | reverse complement strand
CAGAATATTTGAGATAAAGCTCGCCAGACACACACACACACACACACACACACACACACACACACACACACACACACACACACACACACACACACACACACACACACAGCTGCTCAACCAGGACACCCACTTCAGCACGTCCCTAGCCGCTTTAGAAACACCTCACAACCTCGATCTGTTATCAACACATGTCCAGACACCACATCCCTGTCAACCTTCCCGAGCCAGGAGTACAGCAGAGGTCACTTTCCCAACGGAGGGGCTTCTGGATGCTCTGGCTGTGTAGGGGCAAACCAGACCAGTAGAGGACCGCAGACATTTGAGGTTGACTGAGGTCATCTTTGAAAGCCCATCATCACAATTAAAGGCAAACTTCACCCTATCCATCATCTTTTTTTCTAATCAGAACGTGGCGATTATGTGCAAAATAGATCGGGTAGGACAGGCACAAGGTTTCCCTAGCAACCCGAGAGACAGAGAAAGAGGAAGCGAGAGGGAGAAAAAGAAAAGAAAGAGCGAGCCAAACAAGATAGTCTGGCTAGCAGGCTGGCTCTCACACTGACAGAGCAAGGACAGAGGGCCGCCTCACTAAAAACTACCCAACTACAACGGAGTTCTTTGCCCTGAGTGGCACTAACACCGGACTAAGGCTTTGGGGCTACCATGACAAGAGAACAGCCAAGGGTAGTCTCTCTCTCTCTCTCTCTCCCTCTCTCTCTCCCTCTCTCATCCTGAGAGGAGAGTTTTGTTTCACACCAAGGTGTAATCTCCACGTAATCGGGCCTCGGACATGGTAGCAACACCACACGGCAGAGCAGATGGACCCACGGCACACCTTGCCAGCGCTGGGATTAGCCTGCAGTCCAGGTGGAGAGGAATGTGACGCACACAAACATATAAGCAGCACAGGAGGTAGATCATTGTCACTACGCATGGGCCTTCAAAAGAATACGAGAGCAATCATCCAGGTAAACTGAAGTGAAGAGTGTGTGACTTCAGCCCTAGGCTAATACCATCATACAAAATGCATGCAAAAGCTGGAGTGAACATGTGATCTTTGTTCTGTTTTAGAATGTTCTACACCTTCTACGACACAGCCTTTTTTTTGCTGTCCAAGGAGAGGTGCACCTGTTCACATTCAAGAGTGAGATATTAGTGGGAAAAACACATCTATTTAAATTTAAATTAGACTATGCCAACTGTTTAAGGACACACTTAGCGAACATGCAGCATCACAATCACTCAACCCTTTACCTTGCAAACGAATCGGTATTTGGATCGGTTTCCCGAGCTGTATTCAATTTGAAGTAGTTCCAAATGGACAGAACACATGACAACTAAAACACATGAGGAAAACATGACTGACAACTCCCTATTTACTTCAAAGATTACGTATGAGCAGCAGAAAAAAAAATACGAAAAAAAAGCCAGACAGACAACAGTTTTTCATCAAACCGCTGGGAATAATCTCTGTTGAATAATTCCGAATCGACGGGAATGAGATTTGTGTGGACTTTTCAACCAGACAACTCCGAATGCAACGTGTTCCCTGTGATTAGGCTTCCCCACTCACCAAAAGAAAAGAAGCAGACAGCAGTCATCTCCACATTCCCTAAGCTGGAGCTAAAACAGGGCTGTGCTGATTTATGATTTGATTAGTCTAGGTCTTAGGACACAACAGCGTTATGAAGGCATCTTAGATAGGAGTTTGAACTCAAAGCCTCTGGGTCATATGTCAAGTGCTGAAAAGTAACGGCAGTTACCCTAGATATCGATACTGAACATTCCTCATGGCTCCTAGAAGTGGATCAAAGGGTAAAGCGGCACATGCGTCACACATGAAGACACTGACGCAAGAAAAGGCTCGCTTTGTGCTGAAGAAAAAAAAGCTCAACCATGGAATATGCTCACTTGTCATGTGAAACTAAAGCAGTGTGACAGCCAACAGGGAGCTGGCTGACCTACCTACAGCACGCAAGTGAGTCCAATCTGCATGACGGCGCTGACCTTGCCCAAATGCAAACAAAAATACCAGGTTATGCCTTTATGAGTCCAACTCGGTATATTTTTTTTGTAACTAGATAAAGAAACAAATTGAGGGGTATGGTGACAAATGCACTTCCAGTTTTAAAAACTTTTTTTAATTTGAATCTGTAAACAAACTCGAGAAGCCACCTTTTTCCAGAAATAAGGTATTCATATTATGTCGCATAAATACTGTATATTCATTCCAGTACACTATTAGACATATCAATTAAAATGAAGCTTAGTGACTCGCAACATGTGATGCGCTAGACAGTCCAATGGAATGCAACAACATTTTCGTTGCTTGGGTTGCCTAATTTATGCTTCACTAACAGCAGAGGTCAGATTTTGGTGATGCCAAGCGAATCATAAAATATTTAGAAAAATCGGAATGAAATTCCTCACTGGCTGATCTGAATGTAAAAAAACGCTACTTCAATTGCCTTTCCTGACTGTCTGTTTTCCTTGAAAAGTAATGTTAAATGCTTGACTATGTAGTGCTTACTGTATTTGATTCAAGGCGACGGTGGTGTGTGAATCAACCCCACGCCGCACCCGAGACACTCCCCGGATTTGGGAGGCATGAGCCAAGCCCGGATCGAGGGAGGCATGAGCCAAGCCCGGAGGCAATGACCGTGATAACAACCAAATCCTCTGAATTGCGCGCAAAACTGGCTAGACTGCTAATTCTAGCTGGGAAGATCCAAATGTTCTAGAATTTACAGTTTTTCAAAAATGGCGTTAGAGCACATTGCACAATGAGATCATTATTCCTAGGACCTAACACATTTTAACTGATTTTACTGGACAGCTAAAAGAGCATAACAGTCTCCAATCAAACCACTTAAATCCCGACATCAAACAAGCAAATAATGCTACCAATCCAGACTATATAAATAAGCTAGCTAACGTTAGCCTTGCAAGGATGTGAGGTTACCAACGTTGGGGTGCGCACGTCTCGCCTGACACTTGGCTAGTTGTAGTACTACTAGACTAGTTAGCTACGATATGTAAGACATGTGGGTGGAGTTCCAAACAAAATATATTAAATGCACACAGGATATTGTGGGTGCAAGTTATTAAAGCAAGCAGTTAATGTCCTATTGAATAAAAAAAATGCCATTCTGAGTCCGACAGTCACTGTTGAAACCTTAACTCATTAATGTTTCCTCGCATAATTTTGCAAGTTTACTGTGTTATGCATAATTTGTCAACTGTGTCATCTGATTTTGTAAAGCAAAGACACGTTTCTCTTCACAGACTCCTGCTAGGTTCATGGAGTTAGGCGGGCGCAGCAGCATGATAAACCATAACTACCAGAATTTAGCCGTTTAGATTAGCTAGCGGGCTAACGACGGATTCGTTTGCTAACGTAAGCTAACTTCAGTGACATCTGCACAAATCTTCTAAAAAGGGCTTTGCTGGATATTGGAAAACTGTTTTCATTATTAAGAATACACAAACATGCATGTGCCCTATCAACTCACCTCTCAGCGAAGATAACTAGTTTCCTCTTTTGGAGAAAATATGGTAGGGAAAACCCACACGTCTGTTAAGTCGTGGTTAGCTCGCAACAAGGCGATGCGCTTCGCAAGTCGCAACAGCTGTGTTCTGTTTTGAATGAGGGTTGAGGCAAAGGGTGGAGCCTCACTCAGGACCGCTATGTCTTTACTTGCCCTAGAAGTTAATCGGCTGCTCATTCACATTTGATGATTTAACGCTAAATTGTCATACCAAACATATGCTTCACAAAAATCTAATCGTGTAACTCTGTCGACAGCTTTGAGCCTAAGTTGGCCTCACTTCTATACAGAATGCCCAGACTGAATACATTTAACCGCGTGGAGATGGTTTGGTACAAATCCTTAAGCTAGTGAGGTACCGACTTGTGAGGTCTTCTTTGACTTTGACGCCCTCTAGCGGTTCTTCAAAACCACGTCAGTGTTTACTCCACTTTTTGTTAATGTTTATTTAATTAATTAAGTAATTAATTAATTAATCATATCTTCATTTGCATAATATATGAATGCTCAGGTTGATACTAGGTACAATTGCTTATCACGGTTGATTCTTGATAACTCATTTTAAAATGTATACATTATAGCCTGTTGTAAGAATCAATGACAAACGACAACAAACATTTCAGTTCAAACATACATTTATGCTTTTATAGGGGCCCTTACTGACATGTAAAAAGATGGACCAATTCGCCAATCTTAGAACATAAACTCAGAAGCTTGATTGGCAAATAAAACGCTCCTGTGATTGTAAAGAAGACTCAACTGTATTTATTCTCCAAATTTGAGCTGCCTCTCCTTCTCTATTCCATGCAGCTCTCTCGCTCTGTTTTTCAGCTCTTCTGCTTTTTTTTCATCCTTTTCTGTTCCATCTCCAAGTTTGAACATTCGACTTGCATTGGCACAGCCCCACACATGTCCAAGCTCACATGCCCTCATAGAATACTTGAGGGCCAAGCCCATGTCCTGAGTATCTCCTTTGGGGTTACCGTTAATAAACAAAGCACTTAGGTTAAAGCAGGATGGACCAAAGCCTCCTGCACATGCTTTTTCATAGTACTGGCGGGCAAGAACAGAGTCTGGTCCCGTTTCCATCGCTCGGCCATCATGGGCGAGAAGGCCAACGTTGTGGCAGGCATCAACAGATTTCTTACCACCAGCATTGCATGAGGTTTTAAAACAGGAAAGAGCGGTTTTCAGGCACTCTGTCACTCCACCTAAGTGTGGTTAAAAAGAAACACAAAAATATTAAATGTGATGAAAAGTTTAACCTTTTCTAGGCTTCTTGCCTTAGCTGTCTTTTTGTGTTTTCGGTTTTGTTGAGCAGCTAAGAACACCATCGACACGGGGTGTATAAATAGGATTAAATTAATCTCTGTGATATTGACAGTGTACCTTTGCCAGTGACATGGTAGGCTCCCAGTTTGTAGCAGCTCTCTCCATGTCCATTTGTCTCACAGTTATGTTTGAGCACTTTTGCTGTGGATTCATAGTTTTTCTTCACCCCTTCCAAATAGTCGGCCAGTCTTTGACATCCTTTCAAAATATGTCGGACAGATACGAAATGGTTACTCACAGTTATTACATACAACATAATTTATAACGAGGTTGAAACACAAAAATAAAAAAAAAGTATTATTATTCAAATTCAGCACCGACGAGTAGTGGACAGCGCATTGGTGTACCTTCAGGGTCCTTCTCTCGGTAGCACTGGTAGGTATATTCGACTCCCAAATTATCCAAAAATTGCTTCACTTCTGCTTCATCTTCAAAGTTTATTAGTCCAGCCATTCTTCAAACAAAAATTCAAGAAAGAACTTTCAATGTTTAAGTAAAGATACCCCACGTGCAGAAGATCCCCAACTTGTGACCTTGTGTTGAGGCAATGAGCTAACAGTTCAAGAAAGGTTTTTGATTTCAAATAAATATGCTTGTATTAAATAGTATATTGACCAGATTTAGTTCCGTGAAGACACTTACATATCTTATAAATAGTAAAACGTAAATGTAAATGTCCAACAGCTACACACGTCTGTATGACTTCTTCCTGCTTTCATAACATTATCTACGCAAACGGGCTTCCGTATTTTTTCCTGAGATGTGATGTACTTCCAGTGTTGTGACCTTTGTTTACAGTTATTTTAAAAAATAATATAGCTTGCTAATTTTAGTTAGCTAATGTTTCGTGACATTTGTTTGACGATAGACTGATAAATGTATTTATAATATCTCAACTCTTGCAATTATTAGATGTTGGCAAAATGAAATTAGTACTATCGCAAAACGGTCTTGCAACCGCCTCGCAGAAAAAGCGATTTCACCAACAACAAGCTGAAGCTGCAGGGCTGTGAATAGTTAGCTATTTAGCTAGCTTCTAGCTATTTTTGCAACAAGAGTATTAACGCAAATATTTGTTATACGCCGTAAGATCGCCGTACCTTTTAGGCTCTCTAACCAACTCGCTTAATTAATACTCCACCTGAGCTGAAAATATCCTCGGTCAATATAACATATTTCATCCAACGTGAAAATGGCCTGCAATTTCTTAAACATGGTAAGCTTTCTTTTTTTAAGAGCAAGTTATATTTATTGCGTCCAATCACGGATTATCTAATAAAAAGTATGGCGTGCTAAAATGTTGTGAATAGGTTGCATATCTCACCAAGTAGACACAATTGTATCTCATTATAGTTTAGTTGTTATAAAGTGATGAATATGCTATAAAAGGGAAACCGTGTAATACTGTACATCGATCATGTTAATTCTCACAACGGGCTTGTAGTTACTTATTTTTCTTTCATTTCAGGATGAAGCATCTCCTGCAGCTTTAACAGACCTATGCTTGTCATACATCAGTATCAACCTTGAGCATTTCTGTGTGAACCAGGCTGATGGCTCACTGTGTCTGAGAGAATCATTGCTCTTCCCTCAGGAGTTAGCTGACCAACTATTGGCTAAAATGGCCATTGAAGGTGAGTAGGAAGTTCCTTATTTCTCATTCGATATTTAGATTTTACACCATATGGCCAAATTGTGGTGAAAACACGTTGCCCAAAAGTTCAGCCTGATGTTTTGTTCAAATTTTGAAAGAAGTATCTGTCCCAGTGTGTGCTGATTGTTGCCTTTCCCTCCTATCCAGGTCTGTTAAATGACAGCACAGTAGGAGTTTTTCGAAACTCTGAGTACCTGAGGTTGAGACGGGCGTGTATCCGCACGGCACGTATCTCTGCCGAAGCCTTCCAGCGTGCTATCTGTCCACACAGGCTCCTGGAACTGAACGCTGCCAGAGTCAATGCAGACCTCACCATTGCTGATATACTTCAGGGACTGTCAACAAATAAGCAATGCCAGGTAGAGTGAGTGAGTGAGTGAGTGAGTGAGTGAGTGAGTGAATGAGTGAGTGAATGAGTGAGTGAGTGAGTGAGTGAGTGAGTGAGTGAGTGAGTGAGTGAGTGAGTGTCTGTGTCTGTGTGTGTCTGCCTATCTGTGTGTCTGTCTGTCTGCCTGTGTCAGGGAAAAGAAAACGTGAGACAGAGAGAACCATTGCTAATGCTTACATAACCATCTTGTTTTTCAAAACGAGGGTGTTCATTCCCTTAACTTCATTCACGATATATTTTTCTCTCTCTACTCTCTACTTGTGTCAGGAGTCCCTCCAGCGTCTGGTCCTCACCGGCCTCACCATGTCATCGCTGGAGGAGTCGAGCCGCCACCGGTTCAGCTCTCTCCAGGGCCTGCGGTCTCTCTCGCTAGCCAACATAGACTTCTACGACTCGGGCCTGGCTGACGTGTGCTCCCTGCCTCGGCTGGAGAGTCTGGACATCTCCAACACCTCGGTCACCAACCTGAACCCCCTGCTGGGCCTTAGGGAGAGGCTCCGCTCGCTGACGCTTCACCAGATGAAGAGGCTGGAGATGAGCACCGCCCAGCTGCTGGGAGTCATTGGGCAGTTGGATGCACTGCAGGTTAGTGTGAGGAGGGTGATTGGTTGAGCCATTTTGTTCATTTGTTGTTGTTGCATCACTGAAATAAAGTCTTGTAGAATAAAACTATATTATTTACCAACAGGTCATAGGGAACATATGTTTAAGTTTTACTCAAAATGCAAAAAGATTTGTGTGTGCGTGTATGTGCGTGCATGTGATTACAGCACCTGGACATCAGCGACGATAAGCAGTTCACCTCTGACGTGGCTCGCCAGCTGCTGGGACACCCCGGGATCCTGCCTGCTCTCATCTCTCTGGATGTGTCCGGCCGGAAGCAGGTGGGCTGGCTCTTTTGTGAAGGGGTGAAATCGCACTGTCTCGTCCGCCCCAGTTCATGTGATTGAGGGAAGGTGTCACGGTGCCTGATTGAGACTGTGCCTGTGTGCTGCAGGTAATCGATGCAGCAGTCAAGTCTTTTGTTGAGGAGAGACCAGGGATGACCTTTGTGGGACTGCTGGCCACTGACGCTGGATTCTCTGACTTCCTTTCTGGAGAAGGCAGTTTAAAGGTGAGTTGTGTGTGTGTGCACGTGCGTACGTGGGTGTGTGTTTATGTGGGTGTTTTAAAGAAGTGTAAAAACAGAAAGGGCAGAAAGAGAGACTTCAGATGTTCATAATGTACCATGCGGAAGGATTAAACTGACCTGTTGTGATGTTAGGTGACTGGAGAAGCGAACGAGACCCAGATCTGTGAGGCGTTGCGGCGCTACAGTGAGAGAGAGGGGTTTGTGAGAGAGGCTCTGTTTCATCTCTTCAGTCTCACCCACATCATGGAGAAACCACGGCCAGATATCCTAAAGGTACTGCCTTTCTCTCACACACACACACACACACAGACACACACACACACGCAGACTCCTCAACCACCCGATCTACTCCAGGTTTATCTTAGCCTGACTTGGTAAAGACCTCACCAATCTCTCCCCCGTTAGCTGGTGGTGTCCGGTATGAGAAACCACCCGGCCACCCTGAACGTCCAGCTGGCGGCCAGCGCGTGCGTGTTCAACCTGACCAAGCAGGACCTGGCCGCAGGAATGCCCGTGAAGCTGCTGGGCGCCGTCACCCACCTGCTGCTGGAGGCCATGAGGACCTTCCCCAACCACCAGCAGGTAGGAGAGCTCCGTCCCCGGGCCCGCGGGGTTCAGGCACAACGAGCCAACGGATTGGGAGTGAAGGGAGTGGGATCGGGACAGTTCCGCGTCAGTTTTTGGATTTTCTCCCCACAGTTGCAAAAGAACTGCCTGCTGTCGCTCTGCAGTGACCGGATATTACAGGAGGTCCCGTTCAACAGGTGTGTGGACACTGGGGTGGGGGGAGGACTAGTTCCCAAACCGTATGAAGGTTTTGGGACTTTGAGATGATGGTGTTGGGGGATCTTTGTTCAGGTTTGAGGCTGCTAAGCTGGTGATGCAGTGGCTGTGTAACCATGAGGACCAGAACATGCAGAGGATGGCTGTGGCTATTATCTCTATACTAGCAGCAAAGGTACCAGCTTTTACATAAAACATACTAGCTACATCAGCCTAGAATGATGATTGGATGTGCATAATTAGAACTACAACACGTACACATGCCAATAACAATGACATCTGCTTTTATAATTTTTTGTTTTTCTGCCTGTCAAATGATGCCTCTTTGTTCAATTCCAGTTGTCCACGGACCAGACTGCACAGTTGGGAGGGGAGCTCTTCATTGTGAAGGTGAGATACTGGCTGGACCGGCTACAGGCTAAACTTCAATGGCCCAGCCCAATCAATCCCATTGTCAATAGACACCAGCCAACTGATCTCAGGAGTCTTTCTCTTTGTTCTTGGTTCCCCACCGCCGTCCCGCCCACAGCAACTGCTCCACATCGTGCGCCAGAAGGCGACTCAGGGCGTGGTGGACGCCACCCTCAAGTTCACCCTGAGCGCGCTCTGGAACCTCACCGACGAGTCCCCGACCACCTGCCGCCATTTCATAGAGTACCAAGGGCTGGAACTGTTCATTAAAGTGTTAGAGGTACGAGAGATCACTCGGATTGATCACCACAGATTTGAGTTACAGTATGTCGATGAGCCTTCTGTCACAAAGTCCTCCCTCCCTTCTTCCCGCTCTCTTTGTCTTTCCCTTTCTCTTTTTCTTTCTTTCTTTCTTTCCTTCTTTCTTTCCTTCTTTCTTTCTTTCTTTCTGTCTTTCTTTCTGTCTTTCTTTCTTTCTTTCTGTCTTTCTTTCTTCCTTCCCTTTCTTTCTTCCCTTTCTTTCTTTCTGTCTTTCTTCTTTTCTTTCTTTCTTTCTTACTTTCTTTGGTAGCTCTCTCTCTAACACTTTGCCGCCCGCTCCGTCTCTCTCTTTCAGTCCTTCCCATCTGAGTCGTCCATTCAGCAGAAGGTCCTCGGGCTGCTTGTGAGTGTTCCACACCGAGGGCAAAAGCAACACTACAATCATTGAATATTCCAGTCAACCACAATCGCTATGCCCTTTCAATGAATGGGAACGAGAGGAATATGAAACCGCAGTGTTTAACAGGTGACATGACCCGCGTCTCCCGTGTGTAGAACAACATCGCGGAGGTGGGGGAGCTGCACGGGGAGCTGATGGTGCAGGGCTTCCTGGACCATATCTGCTCGCTGCTCCACAGCCCCGAGGTGGAGGTCAGTTACTTCGCCGCCGGCATCCTGGCCCACCTCACCTCCCGGGGAGAGGAGACCTGGACGCTCAGCGCCAGCCTCCGGGCCGAACTGCTCAAGCAACTGGTAGGGGGAGATAAGGACACCCAAGATCGATATCATGCAGCTGCTTTGGCTTTATTTAAAAAAAAAACATGTGTTTGCTTGTTGTGTGTGTGTGTGTGTGTGTGTGTGTGTGTGTGTGTGTGTGTGTGTGTGTGTGTATGTGTGTGTGTGTGTGTGTGTGTGTGTGTGTGTGTGTGTGTGTGTGTGTGTGTGTGTGTGTGTGTGTGTGTCCGTGTCCGTCCGTCTCCAGCACTCTGCCATCCTCAAGTGGCCCACACCAGAATGTGAAATGGTGGCTTACAGGTAAGAAACTGAACTTGTTTTTTCTTTTTTTCTCTTGACTA
>JAVQJS010146926.1:0-23274 GCA_036024795.1 Galaxias rostratus | reverse complement strand
TGTGTGTGTGCGTGTGTGTGTGTGTTTGTGTGTGTGTGTCTAGTTTGTGTGTCTAGTTTGTGTGTTCAGTGTTGAATTTAAGGTGACGATACTCGGGTCTGTTTGTTTGTTTGTTTGTTTGTTTGTAGGAGTGTTTACTTAGTCTATGTGTGTTTTCTATGCAGTTGGTCCGTTGTCTCTGACTGAACATTGTTGGCGGCGGAGACGGGGGTGTGTGTGTGTGTGTGTGTGTGTGTGCGCGTGTGCGCGCACGCGTGCGTTCGCGTGAGAGAGTGTTAAGATGGAGGTAGGGAGACAGGCTATATTGTTGTGTGGTCCAACGCGTTCAGGGCTTTTAACCTGTACCTGCTGCAGTACATTGATAAGGAACACGAGATGTGGGACACATTGTGGACACACACAAACAGACACACGTGCACGTGCAAGAGAAGGTGTGTGTGTGTATATGTATATGTGTGCAGGTGCACGCACGCTTGTTGACATGTGTGTAAACAGTTAGCATTCTTGGCACTCTCTGCTCACTCACTCATCTCTCTGATGAGCAGTGGTGTGTGTGTGTGTGTGTGTGTGTGTGTGAATGTGAGTGAGAGAGAGAGTGTGAGAGAGTTTTGTTTGTGTGTTTATAAAGTAGTGGATTCTAATCAGCATGCGTGTGTACATACACTCCCACACCCACAGTAGTAACGCTAATGCCAAAAACAAACACAGAAAGAGAGGGAGGGAGGCAGGGATAGGAGCAATCAGAAATATGAATAAAAATGTTCTCTGCAAATCTCTGTAGATCTAAACATTATCTTATCCTGCAGTCTCAGCACCCCTATCCCGCCTCTTTCTCTTTTTTCCATTTCTTTCCCCCTATTTTCTTTCTCTATTGTCTCTCTCCTTCTCTCTCTTTTCTCTCTTTATCTCTCTCTCTCTTTCTCTGGTTCATCCTCATTTGAATTTCCCTGGGCTGACGTTTCTGCAAGAGTGCCTCTCGCTGCCTCCTGTACACACACACACACACACACACACACACACATACACAATTTTCTCTTTCTACGTATCACAAGCTTTAACACACTAATGCTCTCTAAATATAGATCGACCCTTCAAACACACACACAAACGCACAAGTTCTTTCTTACTCAGTCTTCTTATCTCTCTCTTATTACCTCCGCCTGCCAGTCTGATCTCAGCTCTGCTCTACAGCAACCAATGAGCAGCCGCCATTTCCCTTGCAGATGAGACACCCAGCAGAGGTACGGAGAGGAAACCAAGGGGAAAAGTGAGAGGGGAAACCAAAAACTCAGATTCATCAAGTCTAGTACTGTCAAGACATGTGGTGGCAGACTGCAAAGGCACATATATGTATGAGCCATAAAGTAACAAGATCTCATTGGCAAAGGCTCAGTGAATCTCGAAAAAAGGTGCTCCACTGCATAACAAACCTATTATGAAAATTAAAGCATGGTGTGTGTGTGTGAACCCTTAAGGTTGTGACATGTTAGGCCAAGGGAGAGCATCGTAGGGTAGAGCTTAAGGTTGAGGCTTCTATGTGGCCAGTGGGAACTCGTGTTCCTAATGGTCAATTAAAAATCGTCAGCCATGCGTGCACACAAAAGCACACGCCTCAATTTGTTTAAATCCCTTAATAGTTCCATTTAAGCTTCTGAATTGTGCATTTCAAGTTGAGTCAACTCAGGTAGTTTTCTAACCCAAACTGCAATCTCGCTTAATTTCCTGGGCAGCAGCCGCACAACATCCGCGCTGGCTATTCCCCCGATGTGTTCGGAGAGAGAGAGGAGTGCGTGCTCTCACGCTTTCAGGCCACAGTTGGCTTGACCCGCTCAGTGGGCTAACTCCGAAATAATTACAATTAAAGACACAATCAACACGCGTTTCACACGGCGGCTCCCACCACTGTGGGTGTCGGGGCGGAACGTGAAGAAGAATGCCCAGAGCGCTGGACGGGCTGGAAGCTGTTTTTAGGTCTGCCGAGATGACTTCCAGTCAGTGGGCTTTCTCTTTCCCCCCCCCGGCCTTCGCTGTCTGGCGCATCAGAGAAACTCAACAATCATTCAGCAGGGGTGCCTAAACGATTCCCGTTCGGTCTCCGACCACTGTGAGCTTCTTTTTCTATTGCCCCCGTAATCACCACATTTCTAGACTTGGAGTATTTCAAAAGAAAGGCTGGAGGGGAGTAAGCGGGAAATCAGGATGAAGAAGAACAAACTAACAGTGATGGCTGGGTCCTAATGCTTTGTCAGAGACCTTGGTCAAACTGAAGGAAGCGTATTGTTTGAGGGGTTACTTGAGGTGTAGGTTCAACTTTGCCTGGACCGTGAGTGTATTTTCAGTATTCCTGGGAGAGAGAAGCTTTTACAATGACTATTTAAGTAGCTTCTCATTGGAGAACGCAAAGTAAGACGGGCATTAGAAGTAGATCATCTTAGCAGGACAGATAAGAGGAGTCTAGGCCACAAAGTCAGTATACATTAAATCCCTCACTGTTTTGTTATTGGCCTATTTGTATACAGTCCAAATGTTAAAACGGGACACAGTCTGACAGCTGAAATACTAGAACTACTTTTAGAACTATATTTAATTCAACAACTTTAAACACAGACACAAATGTGACTGGGCCTTATTGAATGACACTCAGTTTGTGTGTCTTATTTTAATTTGAGGTATTGATGGAAACAAGGACATCATTATACCATCAAAGACCTATTCTCATTTAAGGTTTCCTTAAAGTAACACATCCTCATTCTTTGTATGCTAATAAATGTGTCCAAAGTGACAAACAATTACCATGTGATAGAGGTAGAAAGTTAATGACTTCCATGTATGTGCACCCACCCACCCAAACACAGAAACACAAGAGGGCCCGGGCAGAAAACACGTTGTAATTAGAGTGACAGTCTGGCTGGACAGGATGAAGCAATCCGATATGCTGCCGGCAAAACCATTATTTGCTTCATAGTTCCATGTTACTTTCCAGGGAAATTGACTGCTTGACACGAGACGTCCAGCAAAATGCCAACACTGTGACAGGAAATTACTGCCATGCTGAAACATCAGGTCCCAAATGAATCATTTTCCAAAGCTGCAGTGCCGATGGCTGTCTTAGTGCGGTTACATGGTTATTATTGTTAATAACTGGCTCTTCTAAAAACCACAAGGAACCCGTGTTTACTAATTCAGAGAGAAGCAGAAAATAGGGGAGTCTATAGTGGAGAGAACTATATTCAATTTAAAGCCAGAAACTTCCGCCTTGCATAACCTATATCCCATTTTCCTCATTTGTTGTGTGTGTTTAATGCACCACCAGTTCAACCTGATAAAACAGACTGACGTGACATTTTAATTTCAACCCATCACTCTTATCTTCAAGCATTCCTTCGACAATATATACCAATCCATTAAAAAGGGGCCCAACCACACTGTTAATACCACAAGCTTTTAATGTGAAATCTCACTGGTTTGTAGATCAACAGGAGCGCTATGTTCTGCTTTCTTTCAAGTCAAGGCGAGATTGAACTACCAATCAGTGAGGCAAAGTCTTGTGTTTTGATTGCACATGGACAGTCCTCAGCTATTGAAGCGGAACAAGGGGGATTCATGTGGTTTTCTATTTTAGCCCATACCTTTAGATTAATTGACATTAAACATGCGCAAGTGATCACATGGCCAAATTAGCCGGAGTTGGTACATAGAGCCAATTAGAAAACGGTTGACATGGTCATTAATCACGCATCCTCATTTATGAAGCAAAAAAGATCTGTTGATATTAAATGTAATGTCATTGCACAGGGGTTCCTAATTGTTGCCTTAGCTCATTAACTTTAAATTGGGAGTTGGATGCAGCGTTTTTTTTCTAATGAAATTCCAAAATGACATCCCCATCATAGTCAGTGTTTACTAAGGGAAGATAATGATCCATTGTACCGCAGGCCCCCCAACACACTAACACGCCAACACACACTTCCCCACTCAATCCTGCAACCCCTCTTCAGAGGAACTGCTAATCACTCTCGTTTGAAGACAGTCAATGGAGATTCCTCTCACAAGACTAATGCGTCTCATTTAACACAATGACATTTTTATGGGAGTTTGATGATATCGTGGGGCTGGGAGCGACCCCGCGGTTAACGGAACAGTGGCGGCTGTGGGAGCGCCGCCGGCACCACATCTTAGAGGACGGATCACGCGCCTCGGAATCCTTTGGGAGGCACTTTGGGGACCCGGCGCGGGCCTTCCTCTGTCGTCTCTGTGCCCTCCTCACTCTCAGACACTCTCTCTCAACAAAGTCCTTCAGAAGATCACTTGTGCCCCCCAAAAAAGCCAGCATTCTTCAAGTCAAGTACAGAGGGATAATTAACGCACGGTTCACCTCGTCTCGTCAGTCTAACACCACTGATTTCTTAATTTCTCTTCCATTAGACCTAAATGTGCGTTCTCCATGCGGCTTTCGCACATTAAAACCAGGGCTTCACCCACGATTGCCGCTTTCAAAACAAGTGAAATCAATGTGAATTTCCCAGACGGATGATGAAACCGCTCCCGGAGCGAGACGTGGGTGCCGGCCGATTGGTCCTCGCTCGTCCCGCGGTGTGATGAAAAATAGAGGAACGCTTAAACTTCACAGGAGATGAGATTGAAAGGGGCTGGCGAGGAGGGCCGGTGCTCTCGTTCCCTTCCCCTCTGTATGTGTGCACGCCGATAGGAGATGGAAGCCCTTCATTTCATGGGCTATCAAAAGGCTGCCCTGAGTGGCCTGCGGAGAGCCCTCCATACTGATTGGCTTCCCTGGGACCGACGGATCCACAGAGGTCTAGACAACTGTCGGACCACCACAGCCAGCTAGCGCTGGTCACGTAGGACCAACAAAGGGAATATTTAAAAGCACCACAGTCATTTGGGGACACAGCAGTCTGCTCCTTTAAAACCTAAAACAGTTGTGTCTTGATTGAAACAAGAAGGGGGTCAGACAATTCCCCCCCAAAAGATATTAAAATACTTGGATCCAGGATTTTGGTAAAGAAATCTTGAAATGTAGCTCTGTAGTAGGTCCCTCAATATCTTAAGTAGCGTTGCTGGTTACATCTTGGTTCTTTATACGTTCCTAAAGATCAGCCCCTGTAACTAATATAAAATCCTATTGTAAATCTGAGCTTGATGACAACATTTTTCTTAAGAGGGTATTTGCATTACATATCAATTGATTTTGACTGGCCAACTGACAAAAAGTGGCGTTGACGAGAGACACGCTTTGGATACAATCACTCTCACAAAAATGAAAAAGCGCGAGGGGCACTCTACTCAACTAACGAATGGAAAAAAGGCATTGGAAGCTGTATATGGCCCCTAAGGTACATTTTGCAGTGAATCAATGTGATAGTAAATGATGCTGGAGAAAAGCAAATTTCCCAAGTTAAAAGCGTTTGCTGCATTGAGGTTAAATATCACAATTAGACTCTTAATTATTCAACTAAATCTAATAGAATATGAGCACAACATTAGACAAACCCATGCCGTAGTCTGTGCTAATTCTTAATTCTTTGAAGTAACTTGCAAATGATGGCCCTTGGTTTGTTTTTCTTTAAAGACCACCGTATTTGCTTTGGTACCAAAAAGTGAAGAAGAAATGTGTAAACAAGAAGTGACGAACAACTGACAAAGTTTGATCATATGTGTTTTTTATCAACTTTTTCTTGACAATATAGGCGCGAAAACAAAACACTTGAACACATTTTTTGTTACCCAAGTAATTCAACCTATTCGGATATGTAACAGAGAAGTCCATATATTATACCACACAGTATGCTGTTGTAGGGAGACATTTTGCCCAAATGGGTCATCAAAGGATGCTTTCATGAAGCATAAATATCCCACATCAACGTTTGAAACCGAAAGGTTTTAGCGGTAAAAGCAAAAAGAAAAAAGAAAAAAAACAATAATGCAGGCTTACGTTTACACACACACCACTTAAGCCCCCGTCATCTATGAATGCAACACACAGCATCAATTGCAAGCTTTGAAAGAGATACCGGTAGTGCTGGATTTGGAAACAAATCCTTCAATACATTGAAAGATTCAACCAAGCAAAACTCTGCTTTGTGGCTGTTAGGCCTGAGTGTATGCTAATCAAGCCCACCTCGCTCTTCAGAACCTCCCGGTGCCTGCCAAGCTTTGCCTCTTCGTCCGCATTATCTAACGATAGAGCCCGGTTCCCCGGTGAAACCTTGTTTTAGAACCACTTTTTCCTAGCCGCAACGTGATACATTACCTTCTCTGTCTAACTTTGAACTCATCTCTACCGTTTTCTTTCTTTTACTTGACTTTAAGTAGGCGTCCTTTTAATGAAAATATTTTTCTCTCCAAATACACTCTCATTTCGAAAGGCAAATGTATTTGGCTCGGTTTTAATTTGATGGTGTTGTGTGGTAAAATGGGCCGTTCCATAATTGTTGACACCAGTTTTTTTTTTAAGTGGTATTTGTTACGTTCCTAACTTCACCTCGCAAGATCACCCTCGGATATTGATGTCACATTTTTGGAAAGCCTCATATACATCAGCAATTTCTACATTTCCTAACATCTGTTCTTCCTTATTGATATATGTTTGTGGCATCCAGTATTAATAATGTAATGCCCATGGCGAGGTGTTCCCATGTGCTGAATTCACCATGCAGGGCTGTCTGTCTATGAGTAAAGGCCTTTTAAATCTCACTGGAAACCCCTTGTGATCTAGCAACATCTTCACTCCGTGGCACGCTGACAACTCCAGCTGGCATAGCGCGCTGGCGAGAGACAAGGCATCAGGTTTTTCCTGAATTTGCAACCAGAGCGTGTGTGTGTGTGTGTGTGTGTGTCTTGTGTGAATTGACGCTCCAAATGACCAGCAGATGTGTCATGCTGCTTGCCGTTTTTCAGGTGTGAGTACAGTCAAAACAGACAAAGTGGAATCCACAGAGAAGCGTCGGGGCACGCCGCAAAAATAAACACCATACGGTAAACTAACAGCTCTCAGCGTCAACACCACTGCAGCGGGTGTGAGAGCACCCTGAAAAGCTCCTGTGACCAAAGGCAACTCTAAACTGATAAGACTTCCTCTCATGTTATCTTACCTAAACACGGTAAAGTGTCTCCGGTTGTGAACGGGCACTTACAATCGAATAAGTAAATTGATTTCCATTGGACGAATGATGGGGCACTAACTCTCACCACTGGACGCGAGATGAGATGAGGGAGTTGAGCGGTATCAGTCGGTAAAGTTTTTGTAAGCAATTTAAAACTACATTATCTTTTGCCACAGGAGACACCTGACTTTGACGGAAAATGATGGGAACTACAGTGGCGTGTCGTCTACCTGTAGGCCTAGCTAAGCAATGATGTACTTTCCCCAGCACTGAAGTGTTGCCGGAGTGAGAACACTTGTACGCTATAAAAAGGATCACTAAGTGCAGACATCTCCCACTGGCTACACTGACCCAGTCTCCTACTGGCCCACATTATTCTTGTTCACGCTGCACTATTCCACTCACTCTTGACTGGCTTCCCATTTAGTCCCATAATACCCACCAGCATCCGCATGCTTGATCCTGATTTCCCCAATGTCTGTCGCTTCCATCTCTCCGAGGGATAGCCAAAAGCCAGTGGAGTTTCTACTGCATTGGGGATTCATCAGTACAGTCCCTGGTCCCTGACACGGGGCCGGCTGGATAATCCCTCTGGTGTGCGTAACTCGGGATAAAGAGAAGGCCATCTCCACCTGGAGGAGTCAAGGATCCTAAATGACAGCAGGTAGGCCAAGATAAGATTTCTCCTCTCTGTGCTTGCCTAATAGCATTTCTACCTCCCCTGGCACATCCTATCACCCCACTACTAAATCAAACACTGAGGTGATTTATTAATAGCCTGTCAGCATATCTTAGCTCTTCTTTTTTCTTTTTTTTTACATGTGTATACATCTGAACGGCTTTCACAAATGGCTCGGCTCTCGTGAACCTGCGCCTTGAAATATTAGCGTTGTAATTTTCTTCGACCCATGAATTTCAATGACTGAGTAACCACAAGTATACCTGGATTGCTGCTGCGCCTAAGGGTTGAAAAAGAGGAGTGGCTATATGTAGAAGATTCTGAGCTATCGCGGCACGTGGTAGTTTGTTAAAAGTGATGGGCAATATCATGGGAAATCGAGGCAGATGTGAGAGCATACGCTGTAAATTAATCTCTTGCTGTATCGCGGCTCTGAGGGAAAATACAGCCTCACAAGTGATACAGTGCTCCATCACACACAGTAAGCTTTATTGGTTGGCCAAACATAGCAATGACAAGACTAAAAGACCCCCGTAAAAGCATTTTTAAAAACCTCCACCGTAATTGAAGCGAACTGGTTCAGTTGTGGATCCTTTCGATGGCCTTGTGAAGACACGGCCCTATGAAAGACGGGGCCAAGATAAGGGGGTGAGCGGTCACACAGGAGCACCGGTGTCAGTGGAGTAGAAGATGCTAACAAGAGTTAGCCTACCTAGCCGAGATCTCCCTAAACCTAAGTGAGGGAGACAGGACGTCTCCATAGAATTTACGGATCCCCATTATTTCATTTTGTGAATACCAAGTGGTCCCCTGTCTTAGCACTTCCAGAAAAGGGGGTAGAGAAGAGTGGGAGGAATTGTGGCGTGGAAGGCTTGGCAACTCCTTCCCATTTCCATCAGCAAACACACTCATAAAAGTGTTTTGCTCGGCAAATCCACGCTGTGATAGTGCTGCACCTAACAGAATTTAAATTGCATGTATTCATGGAGCCAGTGACACCCACACAGTGCGGAGACGCGCGAGGCAGAACTCTAACTTTGCATTAATGCTAATTAATTAGTGATGCTATGTAGTCAAAGCGTCCTTCCTTCCTGAGCAGAGAACAAAGCCGGTATTTTTGTTTGCCTGTAATTGGAACAGAGCTCTGGTGGTTTGTCTCCATTTGTGAAGTGATCTTAACTCATTCCCGTCGCTTTAAAGGGTTGACACACGCAATGATCACAATACCACCACATAAATTACCCAAGATATTGTTACTTCACTCAGAGTGATCGTTTCAATGATTTTCTATCGGCCCAATTTCAATAGTTCAACGGGGGCTTCAACGTCGAGTTAATCAGTTCAATTTAATTTACAGAGTGAACTCCACTCCCTATGGTTGGTGACTATGACAAAACGGAGTGAGCCAAAGACATTTGTCCACTGTTTGTGACACCAAAAATGTCGAAATTAGTAATTTACAAGCACAGCAGATACAGAAACCAAACCTCTGACATGCACCTATAGTCAACATGGTGCGAGTGGATAACATCTCCTGTTGGCAAAGAGAGAATCAATTTAAAATCAACTGGTCAGGACCGGCTCACACATTATTTGTGGCTTGTTGGAAAAGTGGACCCGATAGCTGAATGACAACACCTTCTCTGAGATGACATATACCCCCACCCACAGTCGTGGCCTTATGGTGAAGATAACTAAGTTAGAATTCAGCTCCATGGACGCCAAGCCTGCATCCTCTCCCAGCTGTTATCTTCCAGCCTCCAACCTCCAGCCCCCAAAATATCAGCATATGGGAGTTTAGATGCCTAAGAACTCTGGAATATTCATAAGTAGCAGCAACAGTGAAATGAAAGCCTACATCCATTGGGAGCCAATCTGTGATCAACAGCTTCTGTCTGTCCTTGTCAATGTGGGCTGAGGGACTCGGGGGACATCATGGCTTCATTGTTCCCTAACCAGGCCTGAGTTGCATTTCCCATGCCTGCGCATTGATCTCGAAGGAGCTATAGCATATGGAGCCCAAATTAAAATGGCCAACGTCATTACAGCACAACTGCACCTCCTCTACCAGACGATTGGTACAGATGGTGTGGAAGTCATTTGTCATTCCATATCTGGAAATCATGGTTCTAGTTCATGCAAGCCACACCTATAGAGTGAATAAACAATGCAACATATGTCAGCAGGGTATATGTCATGTGCCAACTAGCTTAGAGTGCTTTATTTTCTGCAATACAAACATGCTGCCCACTCTACCGTGACAAACTCCTAGAACTTGTTTGCATGCTCAAAGATGACATATTAAGGGTTGCTTTTTGCCGTGTTCAAATCAAACGTGTTAATTAATGACCCAATGAAAAAGTATGTCAAGATTTTATTCATTTAACTTTTTTTGTTGTGATTTGTAATTTAAGGGAAGTTTGGGAAGCCCTGCTGAAACTGCTGCCTCCGCGACCCGACCTCGGATAAGCGGATGATGATGATGATGATTTGTAATTTAGGGGACAACGTGGCTGAGCAGTTTTAAACAGGGCTGTAAAGCATGAACAACAGTCAGCCTGTCACTGTAAACGGTGGGTTGAGCAAACAGAAGGATGGAGGGGAAGTAGCTGTCTTTGTTTATTGGCCGAGAGCGAGACAGACTAATGCGATATGAAGGTCAACACACCTACCCCCGATTTGCCCTCAGGCAGCAACATCTGCGCACTGTTAAACACAATATCTCACCTACCTGTTCACAATGCTAATTAAAATGCACATTCCTTGGGCTGGCAAAGTATGCACGTGCCATGTCCTGGGTGAAACGTGTCTTTGTTTATCGCACGACTTCGGTTCAAACTATAGTTTCTAGGCTTGTAAAGTTAACTGCAAGTATGTGCTCAGCCAGAAGTATTTGTGGATGTGGCAGCATGGGTGTTGAGCTTATCTCTGAGGTGAGGAACCCTGGGGACTATGAAGTGATATATGTGACGCTCAAAGAAGAATAAGGTCGCAGTGCACAGTGGGGAAAGGTAGCAAGTGGGTGGAGGGTGCAGAAACTGAAATAAGTGGAGAAATTGAGAGGAAAGGAGCTGCTTTTCAAATTATGGTTAGTTGACTGTCACATAATTAGATATAAACATCAGAAGGAAAATTGGAAAATCCCTTTTTTTTGTGCTGTCTTAATGATTTGATAAGACCATCTGTTTAGTGTGTAATGAATAATCCATAACAAACGAAGCTGTTTAGTCAAATAAACACTAACAAAATATCCCACAGTGCCAAACGAGATGGGAAAACTGAATAAAGAGGAAAACATTGTGACGTTTGGAATACGAAAATAGACCCTTGACGGATAAAGCTGCCTTGACTTTCTTGCGACTCGTAATCTTTTTTTACAGAATTAAGTTCAAGAGAGGTGCCTCAACTTAAAATTAATGCAACTTTAAAACAGAAAGTCAAATGTCTGACTTGCAATTTGGTAGGCTAAACAAGATGCGTATTATAAGACCCATCAATCACATGTTCAATTAAAATGCCGACGACTAGTTGTTCAATGGATTTAATTAGGCCTATGTTACTTTATACTGTAGTTATTAATTTGCACTGGGGCACCAAAGACAGACTAGAAACAACACCCACACATCCCAAGATAGCGCAATAAGAACTGCCGCTCACACCAAATGACGTGCCCAAAAGAAATGCACACAGATTGTGAAATTGGTCGGACACTTACACAATGTTGCTAGGCGACGCTGGACGGAGAGGGCGGTGACGTTGTTTATTCACTGCTTTTTCACAGCTTTTTCCAAATCTGTTCTTTCCATTATCCTGGATACATGAGTCCTAATTTTATGTTCAGATCAAAATGTATTTTTTGTCTTACTACATTTACCCCAAGAAACACTAACAGCTTTTTTCCGAAGGTAAATTTGATTAGCTAGTGTTTGTTAAGGACTTGTTATTGTTGCTAAGCTGCTAGCCTTGCCATGGACTACAGCTAGTTTCTGCTTACAGGTGCCAGTAATTGCTGCAGGAATCTTCTGCGTTTGGGTTGGCCCAACACAGCACAGAAACGACTTTGGTCAAGATCATCAATAATCTTTTTCCTGCTGCAGACTTGGGCGAACTGACTCTATTGACCTCTCAGCAGCCTTTGACACTGTCACAAAATCCCCCTTTACCTGGATAGGCTTTGCTGGCGCAGCCCAGGCATGGTTCAGGCCATATCTATCCGGCAGGTATCACCGGCTAGCTCTAGGTAAGACCCAGTCCTCCCCTGCACCAGTCTGCCAGGGTGTCCCACAGGGCCTGGTCCTGGGGCCTATGCTGGTCATAATCTACAATCTTTTCCAACTCAATTTTTATGCCAGTACCTTGTAATGTCACTGAAAGGACTGACAGGAGAAATTAACGGTAAACCTATTTTTATCGTGGTGAAAGGAAACTGGACCCCATACAAACACAGGGCGTACATGCAAACTCCAAACAGAAAGGAGAGGGATCATCCGGGGCTGCAACACAGGACTTTCTTGATGTGAGGCATCAGTGCTAACCACTGAGCCACTGTGCAGCCCCAGGACACATACTTCTTCCAAGACAAACAATTTACAGTCTAAACTCTGCAAACATATAGCTACTCATCTGCATCGGTTTCCCATCAGGTTTCCTATTTCTTTCAATGTTTTACTTTTCTCTAATAAATCTCTGCATGAACTAGCCCCTTCCTACCTCTCTGACCGCCTCAAACCCTACACTTGTTCTCGTATCCTCCGCTCCTCTGGCTCTGGTATTCCCACCCCTGCAAAACCAGTGACAGTAGCACTCAACTCCTACAACTCTGGAGTAGTGTAAGATGAGAAGCATTGTATTGACTATTAATTAAAAATCGAATTACCCCACTCTACTCAGGCACAAGAAATATCACAAATAATGTCTTGGTGTGAGACTAACATTACAAGTAGGTTCTAAAGGGTTGGAAGAAAGCCAGTCATTATCAGACAGCAGCCCAGCTCAAACCAATCCATTTAATTAGGAGGTATTTACACTGCCAATCAGCACAGAGAAGGTACAGGACAGTGGTATTGCACCAAATATTGTGACTATGTCATTAAGACAAAGAATCAAGGCAGGAAAACATAGGAGTGTTTCTTGGAAGTCAAATTCACTGCATTTGTAGAAGCATCATCAACTAAGCTGGAACGTGTGCCAAACCATGAGGACATGGTTGTGGCAAAACAAATATAAACTTGAGCGGGACTCATATAACACCTGTGAAATAAAGGTGCGTTTCTTGTAGAGGCTAATGGTACAACGTAGGAAGTAGGAAACCACAGCAGACTATTGATTCTATAGTGCGGAACAAAGCCCTTTTTTTAATGAGACATGTGGCCATGCCCAGAGCAAGGTCTGGTTAGGTCTGAGACACCAGTACTCATTACGTATTATCCTGTGTAGGCCTATTTGAAAAAGCATGGCTTTTCTATCTTCCTATCTGAGAAAATACTGAACAAACAGAATGAATTGGCTGTGAGTTGGGATTGCCCACCATGCTTTAAATCATAAATACATAGAATTAAGACAGACAAATTTACTTATACTGATCCATTCTGTGTTTGTTGGCAAAATCCGACCAGCGACAATGATTTGATGTTGTCAAGCCCAATTCGATAGTCAATTGGCTGTGTGTCATGACTTCTGCTGTGGGGAATTATGCCTGGGCATGATAAAGATGTCAAGTTTGGCATGCAGTACATCTCACTTTGGTCAAAGTAACTATACTTCCATTACGTGCTTGAAAGGTTTGTTATCAGCTACTATTCATTAATCTCAAGCTACTCCTTCAAGTTGCATGTGCCACTGTTTCCCCTTTCCCACTCCTCTAGAATTGAATGCTGGGCTAATTAATTAGCCAGTGCTGTCAGTCAGCTGTGAATAATACATTAGCCACCATGATACCCCTTGACTACTAGTCATTAATGTAACGCTACCTTTAAAGACTCAGACAAGGAAAAAAACCCGGGGAAGAAAGAAAGGGAGTTCTGAAAGGAAGACAGGAAGAAGGAGAGGCAGTGCGAAAGTAACAACGCAGCACGCAAGTATGCCCATTTATCTTCCTCGGTAGCACTGAGTGTGGTTTATCTGATGAGGAGAGAGCAGTCCATCTCATGCAGACAAGCGTTTGGACGCACTACGCTTAAATGGCTGGCAGCAATAAATTGCATGCTAACAGCAATAGGCTACTGTATAAATGCTGGGTTTGACTCACCCTGGATAGCCTCTTTTACGTTCACAGCATGTGGGCAGGGCAAGGGAGGGTCAGGCTAGACTACGGGTAGTGTGTTATGATAATGGTGAGCTGTGAAAGGCAAAGGCAGCCCAAGCCAAGGCAATCGGTCTTGGTGACTCTGTTTAAAGAGAAGGTGCTGGGTTCTGGATGGTACTGTGTGGTTTGACATTGGGGTAGAGAAGTTCTGTTCAGATTATTGCTGAGTTAAGGTAACACGGAACAATTCAATGTGTCTAGCTAAACTAGGCTGTTCACTCTTTGTCTTGTAGAGACCACATGCCATCTTTTTCACGTATCACGGGGGCAATACTGCACAATAAAGCTAGACTCATAGTGTTAGCTAAGGAAAGTCATTGCTCTCATCTTAGACATCTCCTGGTCATTGTTAATAGTTACCACTGTTAGTAGATAACAGCTTGTGCTGACACCAACCTTCACAATATATTGCCATAAATATATTCAACACTAGTCTTCTCTCATGACATTAGTTGACTTTGATATAAAGACTTATTTCTTTATCTCAGTTTCTAGTAAGGGTGGAGTGATTGACATCTAAACACAGATACATGCGCACAGAGAAGCTGGGTGAGAAAAGCACTCTGCATCCTCCCCAGAGAGGTTAGCGAGCATCATAACCTCTGGCACAGCAACCAAAGAACACCCTCATACCTGTCAGCCGAAAGAAATCTTGTTGATAACAAATAAAGTCACCTCCTCTCGGCTCAGCCTCCACGTCCCTCTTCTGCCTGTCTACTTAGGTGTGTGCGTGAGAGAGAGAGGGAGAGAGAGGGAGAGAGAGAGAGAGAGAGAGAGAGAGAGAGAGAGAGAGAGAGAGAGAGCAACGCTGACAGAAGTAGACAGTCCAGCCGCAGACTGCCACAATATGACAGCCTTGCTAGACTGGCTAGCTAACCGTTCTGTACTTCTGTTTGGGTGTGGTTACTGCTGCTCTGCTATACAGAGAAATAGAGAGAGAGACGTCTGTTTGCACTATGCAAGATGGTTAGGGCCCCGCAAATTTGTCAAGGGTCCCCCCCCTCGTCTCAAAGCGGGTGTCACTATTAACCATTTTGATGAGAGCCTGAGGTAGAACCAGCCCTTTCGTCGTAAAAAAAAGAAAGAAAAACATTGTTAGAGTAAATAAAGAGCACCGCAACCAGGTAAACATTGTGTTTTTTCCTCTTCCAGTTTAATGTCAGCAGATAACAGTTACGTTAACTTGATGTACTAGCTTACAGTTAATGGCTCTGTCTTGCCAACGTAACTGGGCTGTGTGTTTCTTGGTCTGTCGTGTCTTGCTTGCATGCTTGCCAGCAACTACCAAATATATAATATATATATATATATATATATATATATACACACATTATTCTCACATAAAGTATAAAGTATTTTAAAAAAAAGAAATTGTCAAATAAAATTGTTTGGAACCAGAAGATATAGATAACAATACTGTGTTTGCAAAGTTGTAATTTACAGATGCTATGCTTACATTTGTCAGCAGAAGAGTCTACACTCAGTTGATCCACAGATATTGCATGAAAAGGAGGGAGGATTGTAGTAGGAACACTGGTCTCAGGTGGGACTGTGTGGCAATGGCAAATGCCTTAAGTTGCTCAGGGGTCAAGTAGGAGGGCCCCGCCCTCATAGCAGAATTTTGCTTAGGGCCCCAGGAAGGTCAGGACCGGCTTTGGCAGGAATGAGAGAGAAAGAAAGACACAGAGTAAAAAGAAAGAGAGATAAAGACAAAGCGAAAATAAGGTTTGGGAGAACAGGGGCAGTGGTAGGCTGGTCCCACCCCCTTCGCCTGGCCGGCAGCAGGAACCCTCTCTTCTCTGTGTTACCAGGCTTTGGAAACGGAGGAAAACGTAATGCTTCAGACAAGGTCAGCGCAGGGTGTGCGGAGGGACGGATAGAGCAGGGGGACGGGGTAGAGGGAGTGTTCATAACGATCGGTGCCACAGGGTTGGTGGGGGGCGGTTGCAGGGGAGGTCTCGTCCAACAGGCAGCTAAATGCCAGGGAGTTCCCAGAAGGCAGTGTGAGTCCCCTGCAGTACTGGCAGTGGCTGAAGTGGTGACTGCTGCAGCCCACACACAAACACACAAACACACACACTAGAAAAACAACCGACTGCCCTTTCATTCCGTCCTGTCAACTTACTGGGCAGAGACAGATGACCACTCGCAGAGAAGGTGTGTGTGTGTGTGTGTGTGTTTTTCATGGTACAAGGAAGGATAGGGGGGAGGAGGTCGGTGTGTGTTCCAGTCAGAAAGAGAAAGTGAGAGTTAGAGAGTTGGTGTGTGAAGGTTTCTGTCTTGTCTATGTTGAAAGGCAATAGAATTGCACGTGACTCGGTGGTGGTGTATAACAAGCCGAGAGAAGAGAGTCCTGTTTGGCCACCATTTCTCCCAGGGGGAGAGAGTATCGTGGAGAGAGTCAGACCCCCCCCCTCCCCCTCCATACACACACACACACACACACACACACACACAGATATAAACATGCTATAGTCAGCTACCTGTTGAATTGGTTTTAGCTAGCAGAGTCTTGTTCTATAATACACCAGCTCAATGCTGCTTCTGTTTGTCCTGGTATCACGTCTGTCTGTCAGACGTATACAGTCTACCCTGTCTAAACCTCCACGTTATAATCTAGAGAGCATAGGCCCCTGCTCTGTCTAAACCACCCAAGCTGGATAGCACATTGGCCCTGCTCTGTCTAAACCACCCAGTAACACGCTGGATAGCACATTGGCCCTGCTCTGTCTGAACCACCCAGTAGTACGCTGGATAGCACATTGGCCCTGCTCTGTCTAAACTACCCAGCAACAAGCTGGAAAGCACATGGCCCTGTTCTGTAAGGCAACAAAACAGGTACTTCCTCCAGGCTCCCCTCTCAATCACCAGGCCAGGTGATGACGACAAACAGCATTTATTTTTTTTGGAACACGGACAATTTTTGACAGACAAGACCCCACGTTCCATCACTTTTGGACATTTGCATGTCAGAGGACCTGATTCATTGACCACCCCGGGGCTAGTGGAAAAACAAAACGTTTTATTTTTTCCTCGCCGAGAAGCCTTCGAAGGAGGGAGGGGCCACAGGACTGAGAGCGCTAAGCGGCGAGCCTGCACGCATGTTGTCGCTGCGGCGACGGGACACGTGCAGATCTGTCGTGGTGGTGATAGTCGAGCGTCGACCGGCAGACTTTCGCAAGTGACCTATATGATTATGCAAAGTGGGATTTACAGAGGGTTGCATGCCTAGACGCATTTCAACCTAAAGAATCCTGGTCGTGGCAAGACGCCAGGACATTCCTGTCTGTTTAAAACTATATTGTACAAGCACTCCTTGGGATGGGGGGACGGGGGGGGTAGGTGTTGTAACACCTCCTAGCTGTGCGTGCCTGTGTGGCCCCGTGTGGGCCCCTCAGGCGCCCCGAGGCCTGCCGGACGCACATTGAACGTCTTTTCTTCTGGAGGTTTTGTCTTGTATGCAAATACAGGAGCCAACGTGGCCTCGTGTAGGGAGGACTCCTAAAGGCCTCGTGAGACGCACTCACAGACGCATGCAGCACGTGTTTCTAAGAACGTAATTATGGGTGGAATGACACCTGGACGAGTCCCTGACAGCGGGGGTTGGGGGGCGCCAGCGTACGTCCTCTCAGAGTTGCCTGTCCTGGACAGACTGTCTTCCTGTCCCATCTAAGTCACACTGCTTTGCAATTGTGATTTTGTTTTATTGCTTTGCTTTGGCTGCATTTGCATTTGCATTTACAACAGCCACCGATACTTAATATTCTATCTCTCTTTCCTCTTCTCTCTTTGTCTCTCTCTCTCTCTTTCTCTCTCTCTCTCCCGCCCGCCCTCTCTCTCTCTTTCTCTTCCCCTCGCGCTCTCTCTTTTTCTCTCTCTCCCTGTTTCCTAACAGCTGCCATCTGTTTGCTGAAGAAGCTTCTAGAACCAGACCCAGCGAAACGACCCAACATCCACCAGGTGATGGCGGACTCCTGGCTGCAGCTGGCCAACTATCACACTGGGGCACCTTACCTCAACAGGTGAGACACACACACACACACACACACACACATTCCTCCCCTGCATGACCTCTCCTGGGGGGCTTGTCGCTGACTGTACTCCCCTTCCCCCCTCTACAGGATCCACATCGAGGAGATCAACCACATGGTCCTCCTGCACATGACGGAGAAGATGGGCTACAAACACAGCGAGGTGCTGAGTGCCGTGCTCACCAACCGAGCCTGTCACACCCTGGCCGTCTACTTCCTGCTCAACAACAAGATGAAGAGGCTCTGCAAGGAGTACAGGGTGAGGAAGAGGAGGAGGAGGAGCGCTGGAGGAGACAAACACACCCACAGACACAGTCACTCGATTACATTACGCACATGTGAACACACATTCACCCACACACACATACTTACACCCTACCCACATCTAAAGCTTTTTTTTATTTTATTTTTTACACTTATCCGAAAATAAATGTTCACCCACTAAGAAGAACAGAGGCGGTTGTGTCCTCATTCTGTGGTGCGTTCAAATAGTGACGACCCAAAGAGGCGCTGATTCAATCTGCTGTCCTAGTAGAAGTACATGGGGGACACCGCAAACAATGACGCAGGGACACAAAGAGCACCACTGTCCCCCCACGAACTCTGAGAGAACGACACGCCTCTCACATCTTTCATATCAAAGAACGTTCAGTTTAGTGGTCGGGGTTCAGAATGCCGTGCCGGTTGTCTACGTTGCTGTGCTGGCGCTGTTTTTAACACAGAGTCTGTGTGTCTGTGTGTTTAGGAAAAGCAGTTCCAGGAGAAAAAGACCGAGAAGAATGAGTACTTTCAGACCCAGTGGAGGAAGCACGTGGACAAGGTCACCATCCCCCCCAAACAGACGCCGGTCTACCTGGCTGTGAGCAAAGGCCCCAGCAAGGAGAAGAAGCACAGGACAGGTGAGGAACCTGTGGCCACGTCTCCTGACCTCTACCCCCATCCTCCAGTGCTCAGCTCAAAGCAACCTTCACCCACCTCATCCGACCTCCACCCTCTCCGGTCACAACAGCCTTCAGCCGCGTCTCCTGACATCTACCCTCACCCTCCAGTGCTCGGCTTAAAGCAGCCTTCACCCACCTCATCCGACCTCTACCCTCATCCTCCAGCGCTCGGCTTAAAGCAACCTTCACCCACCTCATCCGACCTCTACCCTCTCCGCATACAGCAGCCTTCACCCACCTCACCTGACCTCTACCCTCACCCTCCAGTGCTCGGCTCAAAGCAGCCTTCACCCACCTCATCTGACCTCTACCCTCTCCGCTCAAAGCAGCCTTCACCCACCTCATCCGACCTCTACCCTCTCCGCGTACAACCACCTTCACCCATCTCTCCTGATCTCCACCCTCACCCTCCATCGCTCGGCTCACAGCAGCCCAGAAGAAGCCCGCCGGCCGGCTGGGTCCAACCGGCTCACACACACAGCATCCAACTCGCCTCCATCCCATCCACTGTCGCCCCCAGCATGTATGTGTCCCCCTTCATTCCACACGCACACACATATTTATCACACTGCTACACACGTGTCTTCACATGTAGTAAGACGCTCCACAGGAAGTGAGCTATGAGGAGGCTGAGTTCAGAGTCTACCGCAAAAGAAGAAGAATTATAGTGTTAAGTGTTCAAACAGAACGTTTTGTAGTCCTCAGAATAGTTTAAGTTAAGTAAATTTTTTTTCTTTCTATATTTGTTGTGGCCATGTAATACTAGATTAAAGCCATAGTTTCAATAACTTAATTCACCATTGTTTTAGCATTGTGTTTTAGTTTCCATTGCGATCCATAACACTATTGTTTTTTTATCAATATGGTCACTTGAACTTATATACATAGTGCCACAGCATGGTGTAGGGGGAAGAAGAGAGAGAAAGAACAGACAGAGCAGGGATTGCTTTTCCGTGTCGATTGGAGAATGAGATGGTTTGAGGCAAAAATTGTTTGCCCAGAAAATAGGATGAACCTCAGGGATGGGGGAGAAAAGTGTGTTCATTGTATGTGTGAGAAAAAAAAATGAAAACTCCTCTAGTGCGCAATCTTCCCTTCTTTCTGTGAAGGAGTCTGAGAATGAATACTATGCTAATGGTGCTAACTATGCTAACAATGCTAACTGTGCTAACGGCCCTTATCTCCTGTGCTCCCCTCAGGTCTCCTTCGTGCTATTACCGGTGGCCATCGAAACTCTCCTTTGGCTCCTCCCGGCACCGTGGCCTCCTCCTCCATGGAATACTTGGAAATCCACCCTTTGTTCTCAAATCCGCAGCCTCGCCCGCGCCTAGCAACCCTCCAGCCGGTCAATAGCAGCCCGGAGCACAACATGCCCGCGCCGCCAGCTCCGTCCCCCATCGGGATGCACTCGTACGACTCTCTCTCCAAAGCCGACCACGTGGAGGCGGCGCCCTCCCCTCCCTGGTACAAGCTGACCAACGGCACCTTCTCCCCGCCTCGCCACGTCTCCGCCTTCCACCCCGACTCCTCCTACCTGAAGAAGGCCACCATCCCCAGCCCCCCCGTGCTCATCGTCAACCCGCAGCCCAAGAAGAGCGGCGGCGGCGGTGGTGGCGGCTGCGGTGGCGTCGTCGGCGGCTTAGGGGACTGGTGCGGCTCCTCAGACACCAGCGGCAGCCCCCCTAGCACAGTGGGAAGCCCCCCCGGAACCTCGGCCTTCAGCCCGCCTAGGTCGGCCTTCAGCGTGCTCAACCCGTCCTCCGCCTTCAGCCCTCCGTCCAGCGCGGGCAGCAGCGACCCCGACAGCCCCCAGCACCGCAGCAAGTTCCCCTCCATGGGCATCGGACAGATCCTGAAGAAGAAGGTGCAGCTGCAGCCGTTCACGTTCCGGGCGGAGCAGGTGGAGGAGGAGCTGGTGTCTCCGCCTCCGTATCCCATGCAGACCCTGCTCTGCGCCTCAGGGGCACTCAAGACCCTCTGCTGAAAACAAAAGAAAAAGAAGAAGAAATAAAAAAAGACTAATTCTAAGCCTCCCTCGTTCGAGGAGGTGGAGTTTTTTTGAGCGGCCTTTTGAACTCTGTGTTGTCTGTGTAAAAAAAAAAAAAGTGAAAGACGTTAAGACGTTGCTGCACTTCGGTACCTCAATCTTTTTTGTGTGTCATTTTTGTAATGAGGGGTTTTGATGACAATGAGAAGGAGATTGTAGATGGATCTCTGGGGAGTTATTCAAACCCACTATGTCCTATAGATACACTCGATGTGCATGAGAGCGCAATAGAACAACACACACACACTTACACACTTAAACACTTTTAAACCAGACCAAGGTGTGTGTTGAATGTAATTTTTTACAGGGATGTTTTCTATACTGTGGAACTGACTGTAGCTTGAGACTGCCATGTTTGAACTGAGTCCCTCCCCTGACTCACACTCTCTCCCACGATGCACTATAAGCTCAACCAAACCTACAAAAACAACAGGGTCCACGCAACACTTGACGCAAAAACAAATACATCTCTGTATCACGCAAACTGCCACTTAGCTGTGTGGGATCTGGCACACGGTTGCTGTGGAGCAACACCAACGGACCTCTGTTCCTCTGGTCTTTTTTTTCTTCTTTCTTTCACGGATGTCTTAAGTCAATTGGTCAGAGCCGTCATCGATGTGCCAGGTCCACTAAGAGAGCCACTTCATCCAGTAGAATGAACTGCCTCGTCGTTTGGCTACCACAGAGAGTTCCTGCACAGTTGCAGTGTCAGCTTTAAATCCAAAACGACGCTGGCATTTCATCAGTCACGGCGGTGCCCAGCTCAACGTTGGTCTGATTGCCTGCCCCCCCCCTCCCTCCCCCGCACACTCTCCCCCGCCCTGACCTGACTCAAAGCGCTGTGCCCACCGTCTGTGAATTTCAGACATTAGCCCAGCGTGACAGGGCCATCGATCCACACCACATCGACTGCTGAGAATAGTGAGAACTGAGGTGGGCTGGGAGTCACAGCACCTAGTCCCTGAGCATAAACCTGGAGTCCTGTGTGCGGTTTTATCATTGTTTTAGTACCATCCCTAAAGTCCCCGTAAACCTGGAGTCCTGTCTGTGGTTTTACTGATGTTTCTGGACCATCCCTAAAGTCCCCATAAACCTGGAGTCCTGTCTGTGGTTTTACTGATGTTTTAGGCCCATCCCTAGGGTCCCCATAAACCTGGAATTCTGTGTGTGGTTTTACTGATGTTTAGGGACCATCCCTAAAGTCCCCATAAACCTGGAGTACCGTCTGTGGTTTTACTGATGTTTCGGACCATCCCTAAAGTCCCCGTAAACCTGGAATCCTGTCTGTGGTTTTACTGATGTTTCCGGACCATCCCTAAAGTCCCTATAAACCTGGAGTCTTGTCTGCGGTTATACCTCGCCATGCTGAATATTGCCAAGAAGATGCTTTGAAAAAAAAAGGAAAAAATAAAAAGATAAGTAATAATGAAAGCAGGATTGTAGAGGTGTTTCATTGTTTGTGTAAATACACTGTGGTTTGATTGTGTTCAGGGGTTAGTGCATATTCTGTATGAAAACTATTCCAGTGTTGTCTCATTTCGACAAACTGTGACTTCCTCCTTCCTTCACTTCTCAAAGTGTTATCATGTCTAGAAAAACAACTTCCACTTTACCACAGGGCACTGTTAACATTGTCTGTGTATGTCTTAAAGCTGAAATCCTGCATGCAAACTTTTGAATTTTGAAATGTACCGTTTTTTTTTAAATATGTATTTGTAATGTTTCCGTTGAAAAGAAGATTTGGATATGAATCTTTTTGGGTTGTCTTTTGTAAGCTTTTCTAACGGATCGCTTCGCTTGAGTTGTCGAGAGATTTCTATGCTGTATAAAATATTTTAAATATTTATACCGAAACCACTATGTGTCTGTCTGGTCCTTCCAACTCATCTGACAAGTGTCTGGTTTGCTCTCCTATAGGTCAGACATGCATGCTTTCTTTTGTCTGTGTGTGTGTGTGTGTGTGTCTGTGTGTGTCTGTGTGTGTCTGTGTGTGTGTGTGTGTGTGTGTGTGTGTGTGTGTGTGTGTGTGTGTGTGTGTGTGTGTGTGACCAAATCTGTCAAACTAAGTCAGGTTTTAGAATCGGAGGATGTGCAACCACAACCCCATCAGTGGTGAGACGGGACAGACCTGCAAACTATTCACACCAA
>JAVQJS010146924.1:0-10302 GCA_036024795.1 Galaxias rostratus | reverse complement strand
CTTCTGCACTGACCCTGAGCGCCGGAGCCCCTCAAGGCTGCTTACTCAGTCCCCTCCTGTATGCCCTGTTCACACGCGACTGTGTTGCAACACGCAGCTCCAAAGTCATCTTCAAGTTTTCAGACAACACCATCCTGGATCTCATCTCCAACAATGACGAGACTGCCCACAGAGATGAGGTCAGCACCTGGGCAACATAGTGCCAGGACAACAACCTCTCTCTCAACGTCTGCAAGACTAAGGAGATGATCGTGGAAAGCCCTCCAGAGGGTGGTAAAGACAGCGGAGCGCATCACTGGCTGCCACCTCCCCTCTGTGCATGGCATCTACCACACAAAATCATAAAAGACTGCAGCCACCCAGGCTATGGTTAGTTCTCTCTGCTGCTGCCTGGTAGACGCTACCGGAGCATCTGGGCACGGACAAGCAAACTCACAAGCAGTTTTTTCCCCAAGGCCATCAGGCTTAACCATGTACCAACCAGTAACATTAACCTTGGCTTTTGTTTCAACACATTGTTTTTAGATGAGGAAATCACCATTCTATGCGCCTACTTAAATGCCCTACTTTCATGATATAATACCACTGTATTGTGAAGGCGACCAGTCCAGGGTGTACCCCGGCTCTCGTCCAATGTCGGCTGGCATAGGCTCCAGCCCCCCGCGACCTTGCATAGGATAAGATGTATTGCTATTGAATAGATGGATGGGTGTCGTGTGTCGAAGAGCACAGCCATATCAGAAAAGCAAATAAAGGTTTATGTCGGGCAGTTTCACAACCACACCAAAATGCAAACGAACTCCCATAAAAACACGTCTATAGAAGTTGTCTGTCTAGAAGTCCTTTGGTTTACGTTAGGATCTTAAGCACTTTGGATGAAAGACACGTTTTGTGTAAACACAAATTTTTATTAAAATACATTTTGTCATGCCTATATAAAATGATCAGTCGTGCCCCTCACAACTCTTCAACAATTCATTTAGTACTTGTCAATCAAATTCATCTTGCTTACTCAAAAGCAAGGAAAGTTCAGTAGGACAGTCGGAGACTTAACAGTTTACACTTTCCTCAGTAGCCAAAGTACAACGTTATCTTAACTTAGCTTCAGTAATACTTCGAGAGCAATAACTTAAAATGTTAACACCACTAGAAATTTTGCAACAAATTGCAAAAAAAAATACCATTAGTATTTTGTACAAGTTTCATACATTTCTACGGACACATCAACGAACATCGACAGAAACTTCCTGAACACGCACGGATCAGAACGCAGATTTCTGTAAGGGTAGAAGTGTAGCACAAATCAAGTGTAAAAACATATCCAATAGAGAGGTCCGCGTGAGTTGTAATAGGCAACAAAATACTAAAACTTAGCCTTAATATCCACGTACGTATTTACAGATTTGTTTACATGTTTAGAGGTCTATGCACGGATTCGCAGTTTTCTCTTAACGCACACAACTCTCAATACACTTGCAAATTATACTACAGAGGGATATTTTTTATATACTTAACAACCGGATCACGCACGCACGGATTGAGGTACACAACTTCACACACGCATTTGCAAATAGTTTTGCTACAACAATGTCCCCCATATCATTTTTTCTTCTAAATTGCTTACCAACAACAGTTTGTTGTTGCAGAACTTGAGTTACACGTGAAATTTTGATATTTGGGTGGTGCCAACAACCAGTGAGAACACAGCTATACAGATTTAGTTTAGCAATGATTGGTCAGTTACATTTTCTGAGTTTCTACGTCACAGGAGGCAGTGACTCCGAACAGCTTGTAAAATAGGATGGATATTTGTCTAAGGTGAGCACTAAAAAATCTGCAACAAATAAAAAAAAAACTTTTTTTCTGGACTTTGTCAACTCTGCATGTAGACTTGATGTGTGTGCCTGTTTTTCCTATACTTAGGGCTCTTTGTATATTACCCGAATATGTGCAAGAAAACTTATAAAGTTTTAAACTTAACTTATTAACTAAAAAATATATCTGGAACATCAAAGGTGTGGCATTGTGCTGACAATTTCTTTAACCTTTGCAATTCCTATAAGTTTTTCAAGAACCCAGTAAAGCTTTTGCCTAAGGTTCGTTGTTTTCCCCCAAATAGGGCGTGGCCTATGGGAAACAATTACGTGTTGGCAGAGGGGGCGTGGATTTCACAACGTGTTCTTTGTGTACATATTACTTGTGTTTAACAAGAAATCAGAGCCTTCTGTGAGACCGGAGAGTGAAACCATACCCTGCGCTACCAAAACTTTGACTTTTAACGGAACTTCGTTTGTTGGACACACATCCATCTGGTCAGCTAGCATCCGAAATACTAAAGGCTCAAAACTATTTAAAGGGATTCTGACATGCACTGGCCGAAATGTAAGCACTTTAAGACTTATCTCTTTAATTGTATGCCGTATTATATTTGATGTACATTTATATTGCGAATTGGTTTAATAAGATCACGATTCTGGCTATAATACAGTTATTCTGACAAAAGTCTTGTAAAAATATTGACTCAAGAAGAATGTGTGTATCAGAACCTACTTAATTTCTCTCTTTTGATTTCGCTCTCTTTTTATAACTTTTTATGACTTTTTACACGCACACACACACACGTACACACACAATACAGAGAAAGAGAGAGAGAGAGGGAGAGAGAGGGAGAAAAAAAACAAGTTTGCATGCCATACTCATCACTGAAGATTTTCAGTTCCCTTTTTGTTGTGTGACACAGAGGAAAGGGGGACCCCAGTAAAAGCGTAGCCGATTTTGTTCTATACCAACATTTTTTCTTTTTATTATTATCCTCAATTGTTGCGTTTGAGCACAGGACTTGATAATTAGTATGATGTAGATGTTTAACTACATTACACATTTAATTTTGTGTCAAGTATTATAATACCACAGTAATTGAGGAAGTTGGCTTCCTGCCATTCTCTCGTTCTAAATAGAAAGGTCGTTGGAATCCCCACCGCTCACGTGTGACTCAATGTCCAGGGGTTTCCACTAACCATATTTAAAGTAATCGCAAAGAGCAAACAGGGTATCCCTATTTAGCTCTTGGTTTATCGAACTGTTTCACAATCCTGTTGCTGGGTCAATCTTTCTGTTAACAACTATTTCGCAATATTTCAGAATAACAAATCTTTTGTGCAGCACAGACATTATTCTACTGCGATAAACTATACACAGGTCTTCTCTGTAACCCCTGTAATCCAAATATTTAGTACTAGGTTTTTCACTCAAGGAGTACATCAATAATCTACACACCCAAATGTATTAAAGTTAAATGTGAACCACTGATTATTGAGTACAGTGACACCTTCTGTCTCATAAACTAGAAAGTGAAAGTAAACCATATTGATATTTTATGTCATTAACTCTTATTTATGCTTTCATTTTAGAGGAAGCAGTAGTCGACAAAAACACAAAATCTGTAGATCCAATTCTTGCTTTCCTCACACACTAATCATTTTATATTTGCAAAGATGCATTTCTGTGGGGGTACACCTGCTGTAAAATTGATGTGGTGTCCAGGCCATATCTTGCCCAGAGGCAGCATAAACACAGTAGAAGACTAGTCCTGCAATTTGTGTTCAACGCTGCCATAGAATCATGAAGAGACACAACAATGAAATGTAAAGTTTTTCACAAGGTCATTGTCTTCTTGTGTCGTCAATGGTTCTCAAAAGCTTGTTGTGGAGGTCTGTTATGGGGTTGAGTTTGATTAGGTACCTTTGAGGCAGGAGGGAGAGAGTTTTATGTGTATCCAATTTTAATGATCACAAACAGGTTTCAGTTAATGTCTTATTACAATTTCCCAGATTTTACAGCATTCACCTAGTATTTTCTCAAAGTAGTAACACTTAAAAATCCCATGACACATGGAGTTTAATTGAGAAATAAACCTATTCATGAACCATACAATGTGAATTAGACAGGTAAACCTCATGCCGCTAGAAAGTCAATGTTATTGCTGACAGAGTGCCGGCATTGCAGAAGTGGGCCCTTTCAGGGTTGTGAAGTTAATCTTGATAGAAAGCACACAGCTATGGGTTGACGTAACGTGCCAGCACTGCACACACCAAAGGAAGGAAGGTGATGTGGTTTGGTTTCTGTCAGCGTAACGGAGACAGACAGGAAAGTGTAATAGAAAATGAGTAGTGGCAGTCCCATGTTACTTTTTCTTGTGACTCTGTGTGGTGACTTTAGGCTCTCAATCTGTTCCTAATGGAAGAGCCTCTGCTGATGAATGTCTCTAACTGATTCCATACAGAGGTTGGAAATGTCCCATTCTCTTTTATGTGTGACAGCACTTCAAGGAAATAGCTCAACAATTGACACACAGCTTATTGGCTGGAAACCTACCAACTGTTTTTATTCTAGTTTGTGCTCGCTTCAATGTTCTTATTGTTTCTGTTAAATGGCAAAATAATGGCATCATAGATATGATAGGTAAGATGATATAGTCGAAAGATTTTTGTTGGAAACCATGGTAGCTGTTGAAATATTTTTTTAGTTCATGCCTATTATGTCACAAATAGATACATCAAAGGTAGTTATTGGCAACAGTCACTTTTCATATTTTTTGTCATATACTTAAAATGAACCAAGTGCTAATTTAGATTGATACATTTAATGGTGAATTTCGCAGAGACAATTCGAGCAGTCCTAATCCAAAAATTACAAAGTGATTTTTACCTGTGGTAACCTTTGTCTCCTAGCACCAAAGGAGAAACCGTGTTACACTCTGCTCACAGTGAAGAAGCTCTTGGAACAGAAGAGAAAGCGTGAAACAGCCTCAAGCTCACCAAACTATAGCACCACCAGTGAAAGTTCTGTTCCACCAACACCCACCGGCCCAGTAAGAGCGCTACACATAACTGGGATTTCAACATCATTACAAGTTCTCAATTTGAGTTTTTATATGTCAAACACTGTTTTATCCATCCCCCCACACTTCACCCCACCCCTTTTAACAGGTGTGTTCATCAGAAGCATCCACGTCTGCAGGCAAGTGAAGTCTTGGCCTAATACTCACACACAGCTCAGTCCTAAACTTCTCATAACATTTTGAAATGAGTTACATAAACCAGATCACCAAAGGCTGCCCTTCCCTTTTGTCTTTCCTAGGTACATTGGATAGTTACTCCAACATGGCGGTGGGGTACGAGCAATGGGACCCAGTGTCCATTCACCAAGGCCTGGTGGCAGGACGCGACTCTACTGGGCCGTTTGGCCACTATTCCAGCCCTTCCGGCGCTATGGATTTTCGTCATTCCGCCACCTACAGCCCTCCTGTGACAATGAACAGATACAACACACAACTGCAAATCCAGGAGTACCCTAACACCTTGATGTCTTATGTAAGACGCACATTTGATACTGAGACTTATATAGTAGATATATATAGAATATATGATATTGTTTCAATAACTATTCATTCATAAAAATAATACAGGCTTGACCTTTGTTCTTTTCTTTCACCAGCAGGAGAGCACTGCTGAGGCTGGGGGTAGTCTAGCTCCTTCTACCTACTCCTGGTTGCCAGAAAGTGCTGGAGCTCTGGGCCCCTCCCATGTAACTCAGAGCCCTCAGTTAGGCTATGAGAGAATTATAGACACCACAAAGTTGGAAGAGGCTAGAATATTCATCCGAGGAATGGACTACAACATTACCACTTCTCAAGATGAGGATGGAGACACGTAAGTGTTTGTGTGTGTGTGTGTGTGTCTGTGTGTGTGTGTGCGCATGTGCACACATGTGTGGGTGTGTGTGTGCACACGTGTGTTTGTGTTTATGCTTTCTGAGTTTCGAAAGATTGTGAGAAACTTGTAAGACAAAAAAATTAGTCATGTCATGTCATGTGCAAATAGAAATAAAATGGCATGTGATAAAGGAAATTTAATGGAAAGAGAGAAAGGAGCAAATTATGTGAAGTGACTATTGACTGTTTGCAGCTATACAGCTGAAACACAATTTATCATCTTTTTTTGCTTTGTCAGAATCCTGCATATATACACTGCCAAGGGACTTAGGGAATATGCCTATGCTGCTGCAGAGAAGTTGCGGGAATTAGGACACTTGGATGCTAAAGAACACAAGGGCAAGGTACAAAATGATACAAAACAACAAACTTGTATGCTTTTTTCTGTTGTACACAAATATAGATTTGTGAAAGTCTTAATATTATCTTCCTCATAAAGTTACCTTAACAATGTCTCTTGAGGTTTATGAAATATCCCCGTATTCCAGACGCCATTTCTAGTGGCTGTGGCAGCCAACCAGCCAGAGATAGTCCAGGACCTGTTGTCTTTGGGAGCAGACATCAATGCCTCAGATATCAAAGGTCAAACAGCTCTTCACCTTGCAGCCACTTATGGCTTTCCCCACGTACTGAAGGTAAGACAGTCTAGCTCTGAATCATTCAGGAATGCAGAATTCCCTTAGTCCCATCGTTCTCTGCACTACAATTTAGAAAGTTGTACTTAGGTAATAAAGACAAAAATCCCATGCAAAAATATAAGAAATGTGTACATTGTAATTGTTGTCAATTATAGTTACTTCTCACTTATGGACAAGGCGTAGACCTAGAAGCCCGCAATTATGAAGGTAAGGTCTACATTTTTTAGAACTTCCTATTCTAACATTTGAACATTGATCCTGACTTTATTTGCTTTGAAGCAGAAATTAGCATAGAGGGCCAAATGTGCAGACACTATATTTTTCTCTCTTCTTCACTGTCTTAGGTTTGACTCCCCTGCACTGTGCAACCATCTCCCATAGTAGCACCCAGAAGGCACTGTGTTCCTCAGTGGAGGGGGATGTAAGCCTCCCAATCAAGGCTCAAGATAAGTTGTCCTGTCTGCAGATGCTGCTTTCTGGTGGAGCCTCACTACCAAGCCAGGTAGAGAACTACTCTGCACTTGCCCGGCACTATGACAGACAGACTCAAGACACAGTCCTTTGGCTTGCCAGTTTTCGGGGTTTTATTTCCATCTTTCGTTTTGACGTTTTCATATGAGCTATGCAATGTACATAATTGGTCTTGGTCCCAGCTAGGGAATTAAGGTTTCATACTGTTAATATATTCCTTTCTTATTCACTCTTTCTAGGAAATCAAAAGTAACAAAACCGTGCTACACTTGTCTGTCAAGGAAGGGAACATTGACCTAGTGCGCTACCTTCTGAGAATCGATCTGACTAACATGAAGGAATTTGTCAACATGAAGGTGACTAATTGCCTAGCCCCATCGCGGCAAAAAATCACCTGGTGATTCAATAAACCCTTTCAATGCTTTTCATCCTGTTCCATCAGGCTCATGGTCACACTGCTTTGCACATGGCAGCTGGTCTCCATGGGAACCCTCACCAGGAAGAGATTTTGCGCCTTTTGTTAAGCAGGGGGGCGGACCCGAGTATCCGCAACCTGGAGAACGACCAGCCTGCCCACCTGCTGCAGAGTGGCCCTTGCGGGGAGCAGGTGAGCTGTCAATCACTCTGTCAGCCATTCATTTCTGTTTACTCGATGAGCAGAGATACTCTTAATTATGAACTTGTTCAGTTATGTTGTTCTTGTACTTTTTTCTCCATTGTAACAACAATCAATGTCTTTCCTGTCCGCAGCTTAAGCTCATTCTGAAGAAACGGAGTGCTTCCACAAGACGACGTGTAGTTTCCGTTCAGGAAAAAGAGTAATTAAGAATACTTGGATCCCTGTGTATCCCTTCTCTTCTAGCAGGAAATAGACAGGCCTGGCATGTCATATTTTATCCTACTAAATGAAAGAATTTAAACTGTATCTTCTTGTGAGGATTTTGGAAGTATTGTGGTTGTCATTACATTAAGTGATTTTTACTTTACAGTTTCTTTGAAGCTTCTGATTGAGGTTGGAATTAACCAACTATATCAAATGTATAGGATGTGATGTAATGCATTAGGACCAAGTGAATTTTTACCCCTTGAGTAGTTGAGCTTGAAAACTCAATTGAATGCCAATTGTATTCATTGAAGAGTGCCTAATGTATGTATAACTTTCCTAGAATTGAGGTAACCTTTATTACCTTCTAGTAATAATACATAACTGAGTGGAAAAAGACTTAAAGTGGAATCTCTTTTCATAAGGTCAACCTCTCAAATCAAACTTGATTTCTATGAAATCGTTTTTCTCAGAGGCAGTCTAAAAGTCCCAATAATTCTCTTGACAAAGGCTCCTATTCATCACAACAGATCATGTTGGTTTTTTGAAAGGTGGTCATGATTTCAGTAACATGAGTTCTTATATTAAGCGTTCATGTTTATATGTTGTTAGTCAGTAATGCTATTCCTACCTATGCAGTATGTCAAATTAACGCTTTTTCTTTTGCAATTAACTCTTATTTTTAAACTTTTTTTATAATGTGTAGCAGATCTGTGTCGATGTCATGTGTTAATTATTAAATACAAAGTATTTTTAAATGTTTTTTTCACTGATAAACAGTATAGTCTATGACAAATGATCAGATTAAGCATGGTGATGATGCCATGAGTCACAAAGTTAAATATCAACGGTGAAGCATTGTATATTCAATCAGTTTTTTTGGGCAGGCCATGTGAGTTTCTTATATTTGAAAGTAATTATGACTGTTGGAAAGAATGATTGGTCCTGGAGCGCAAATTGAGTTGTATTAATATAAACATTTGTAAGACATTTATATTTCAAGTGTTTGTTCTCAGGAATTTCCTATTATGGTTGATGCTGTGCAGGTGGACTATGACTCAAGCTGACATCACTATACTAGTAGTGCTGGAGGGAATTTTTATCACATATTACTTATACTCAAATGTGCAATTTTGTCCTCCTGAGTAACTGTTCAAATTAGACGTTGACAAAAATCTGTAATGATACCTAACATTAGATACTTTATCTTAAATTAAACGGGCAAGACTTACAGTGTCACCGTCCGATTTCCATCTGAAGAGTCAACGGAAGCATTAAATCTGCTAAAGCAATGTCCTCTGATGTGATTTATTTCTCTTTATTACACATTACTTTAATATATTTATTTCACTTCATTACACACAAGTGGACACTGGGAAGTGATATCATGAACATGCAGGAAGTAAACCGTTTAAAATAATCTATGAAAAGGGTTTATACTAGAGAACATTATGTCTTGACATATTTATTTCAGTAGAGGCATTCTTATGGGTATATTGACAATTGACTGTGTATTGACGAATCCAAGTAACATCAATGATAGACTATAAAATAATATTTATTGTATAGCAATCTTGAATCATCAAATACCAATGATGGAATTATTTTACTGGCTCAGAGGGAAAATGATTGGAAACTGAAATGTAAAAAAGCCAACATTCAGGCAGAGATCAATTTCCATAAGGATTATTTCACTACATGCAAATTTTTTGACAATGCTCTAAGTACAAGATAAACTAACCTTTAGAAATATTCCAAATCAAAGAAGGAGAGATTTGTTTTTGGTTAATCATCATTCAGAATGTCCTTCTTCCAATACATTAATTCTTTACAAAGTTCTGAATTGCTAAACTGCAGTGAATAGCATACACAAAAGATTTCCACAATTTCATTTTTATCTCTATATCTAAGTCACATCTCCGGGAGAGAGAACACATTATCTTGTTTTATGGCGAACACCCTATCTATTTCTGTACTACAAACAGAATGATACAGAACCACAAAATGCAAGGGATATGGCAAAGGACAAACTACCTCTATAGGTTCACAGCACCATAGACATGTTAGATTGGTATTGAAACACAGATAATCCAATGAAAAGATAAAATAGTTTAATTGGGATCTACTAAGGGGTATTTCAGCATTGTACTTACCACCTGGTGAAATATGCATACGAAAACATAACAGCCACCAGTGTCAAAAGAATGGTCATCCCTAAATCGCACATGGAAGTTACACAATGAAAATCAACAATGTATGAGCATTTGATAAAGCTGTTGCCATGAAGGAGCCAGTATTGAGTAATAATGTTTCTGGGCATAGGTGCAAAAGCTTGACTGTGGCATAGTTCCAATGTTTCCTCCGTCCAATGTCCGCAAGCAGATGGAGTATTTTTTATACTGTTTGAGGAGGTACTGCAAAGACCAATATATGTATAAAAAACTGTGATTATGATCAAAGGAAGCCTGATCCTCCAGTTTAGTCAGGATTAAATCAACATATGCATTTCCTTCAGTGGAAAATGGCTTACCCTCTGTCTTCGGTATATGGGTTCCACCAACTGAGTTGGAGCTGTGACGGAAAAAGGGTAAAGGAAC
>JAVQJS010146911.1:0-18713 GCA_036024795.1 Galaxias rostratus | reverse complement strand
TGAAAGAGAAGAGTGTTTGCGGACCCTATGCTCTCTCCCTAACCAGTGGCTTTTTGTCTCTGATGTGTGTGTGTGTGTGTGTGTGTGTGTGTGTGTGTGTGTGAGTGCGTGCGTGCGTGCGTGCGTGCATGTGTTTGTTCATCTGAGGGTATGATCAAGTTTTTCAGACTGTAATTTCTATACAAATTCAAATACACAAAATTCTGTGATGTGCTGTGCGGGTTTGACTTAATCCAGCATATCAGTTTAGTTCCTCAGTCACAGTTTTGTACATGGAATAAGTCTTCCATGGTACATTGTAGTGATGTCTAAATGACACTGAGAAGTAGGATGATTAAGCTCATTGTCTCCAGAACATCCCATTACGCTCCAAAAGGATTCCATTTAGATAGCTTCTCATTGCTGATGGGCACTGGAATTAATTAGCTAGTGTGAGTGACTTGGCCAAGTCCATGTAGCTTCCCAGAACAAGAAGTCTGAGGATGGAGTGATCATTTTTTGAAACCACTTCAATGCAAGGAGCCTGAGAGAGCGTGAAAGAGGGGGGGGAGAGAACAAATGTAGAGAATCTCTACTCATCCGCCCATGGCTGTGCTGCTGCCTGCTACAGATATGAACTCCAGGTCCCAGGGGACCCAGTGGGGCCATTTATACGCATGTGTGTGGGAGTGAGAAGGCGCGGGTGAGGTTTGTTTCTGTTACACGGTTTTGAGTAATCTTGTGCCTGTGTCCTTGTCCTATGGATGTGTGAGCGAGTGAGTGAGTGTGTGTACACTCTGGTAGCAAACAGAAAGGGCACGAGGCGAGAGCCACGCCGATCAGCCAGGGCGACCTTTATGTCGGCTGTGTCCTACACAGGAGAACCAGCAGGAGGTCCAGGGCCCGGCCCGTTCCGGCTGCTCCCCCCCGTAGGCGGTCCTTCGAATGGTACAGCGTGTGGTTTGCGGCATCTCTCTTTTTCATTCGTCTGGTACTGCTGCCTCCTGACTGAATGACACAGACAAACGTTTGGCTGCTGTTTCATTCCGGTCGAGTGCCTTCCAGCTTGCAAGTCTTCAGGTTTGCTTTCATGTTTATTGCATTGTATCATGCACTGCAAAAAAACTTTGGAGGAAAATAATTTATTTTCTTCTATTTGTGATATCAAAGAGTTTTTTTATAAGGCAAGCTTCAAAAGACTTCTTGCAAGCTTTGACGGCACGTGCACACACACACGCGCACACACACACACACACACACACACACACACACACACACACACACACACACACACAGAGACACACACAAATACACATTGAGACGAACGGATGGACAGACTCACGGCCTGCACTGTTACCTGGCAGCTTGTAACCTCCCATACCTTTGATCCTTTTCGTGGTCTCTCTCAGGCCGGTTAACCTTGTAATTGGTCTGGGATAATGAAAGCTAATTTGAGACGAGCTAATGTCTCCCCGGACATGACTGTATCGATGATCCCACAGCTCGTGGCTTTGTGTTGTGCTGTGAATCACTTCACACCAGAGGAGAGACGAACCCACCCCACGGCTCCCCCACACCACCCCACCACCACCACCCCTCCCCAACCACACAGCCCCCACTCCGGTAATGAGCCACAACAACTCATAACCTTGACTTGATGATGTGGCAGGATATCACCCAGGGCAACACACATGTTGTCCTTTTGTCTAGAGGCAGGCTGGCAGATGGGGAGTGATGACAGGTAAAATATGGAGGGTACATGAAAGACTAGTGTAGAACTGGGCCAGAGTTCAGGAGAAGAAGATGAGAGGAAAGAGGTGGGGAGGAAAGAGATTATGGAAAAGCCGGCAGCAAACATCCTAAGGAGCAATGGAATCACAAGTTTTAAGGACTGTGTTTGTGTGGATACCTTTTTGTGTACATTTGTGTAAACATCACAACATAGGGACATCGGCTATTAAAAAAAAGTTATTTTGAGAAAGACTGATGACGTCAAACATGTGATCTTTAGACCAGTAAGTTTACTACAAATACACACACACACACCTACACACAAAGACACATACACACACACACACACACACACGGACAGACGTACACATGCACACTTCAAGTTATACTTCCTCTTTCCCCTGTCGACTGCCCAGACTGTATGCTAGTGGGATTGATGGCTGTCTTTATCATAGATGGAAGAAGATTAGCAAAGTAATAGCTCAACAGTGACACCCCTGCTTTGTTTCCCTCCTCCCTCTAGGTTCCCTGATGCAGTGGGTGAAAGACTCGTCATGTGAAGGATGACGACAGCCCTTCATCCTCCGTTGACCCCCTGCATCATGCCCTACTGCGCAGCAGAGAAAGTCCAGTCTGTGTGGCACGGTCTCTGTAGCTTCCCGGGACAAGCATAGCATGGAGGACACTGGGCTGATCTTCCTGGACCATCACCATGAGGGCCCCTCCGTGGCCTTCTCCAAGGACAAGTCTGGGGCCAGAGACGATAGACAAGACTCGAGCCTGGAGCTAGATTTAGGGCCGGGCCTGGGGCAACGACGCCGCTCCCAGGCCTTCCACTTGCCACTCTCCCCTTCCTTCCCAGGCTCCCTGGCGGACCTTTCTCCTCAGTCGGCTGGCCTACTGTGTTCCTCCAGCCTGATCAAGTCCTCCTCCACGGAGATAGAGCCGGGGGAGACGGGCTCTCAGCAGCCTAAATCACTGCTCAATCTGGTCAAGTCCATGTCCACCGAGATCTCCCGCAGGGGCGAACCCGAGGTCAACCTCTCAAAGTCAGACTCCAAACTCCACATGCCCCCCTGGAAGCAGCTCACCCAGCCCATCAAGGGTCAAGAGAGCCGGGCCAGAGCTGGCGGAGCGGGTTGGGATAATGCCTTCACATCACCCCCATCCCCGTGCAACCTCTCTCCCACTGAGCCCCGGGGAAGCTCCCTGATTGCTGAGCTGGAGGACACACGGAGGAAATTCTCAGAAGCAATGCAGGACCCAATGAGCATGCTGAGTAAGATCATGGGAGAGGAGAACTCAGGCAGTCCCAAGCAAGGGAAGGGTTCTGGGGCCGGAGACTCGCCGGGCCCCCTTGGCAGCTGTGGAAGAGAAGAAAGTTGGACCCCCATTGACGAGGGGGCTCTAGAGACTCAGAGTAGAAGCTGGAGGAGAGCAGAAGGCGATCAGAGGAGTGCATGTGATACGCTCGTGAAACGACGCAGACATGGCCCTGTGAGGAGCGCTGACTCCGCCACCAAACACATCCACAGCAGAGACAGCTGCTACGAGATCTGCACCTACGGAGACGTGATTCAGGTGGTGGAGGTCAAGGGAGACTCCCGGGGTGCCGGATCCAGGAAGGACCATTGGCAGGACAGAGTCCGCTCTCGAGGCCTGGTCCCCGGGTCCACCGTGCCGTTCCGCTGGCTCTTCTTCGTGGGGCTTCTGGCCTATGGGTTTTTTGTGTTGCCGCTGCCGCCCTATGTGACAGGGCTGTCCGTGGGGCTGGCCTTTGGCTTCCTACTGGGTCTGGTGGTGGTGTTTATGTTCACCCCTCCCCGGCGCACCGCCTCGGCCCCCAGGGGCGTCCAGGGCACCCGTCTGATGGAGCCACACAGCCTGCCCACAGACCCTCTGAGTGGGGAACAGACCGAGGTCCTGCAGGTCAGTGCATGCACATTAGCCAAATCACACAACAGTGACAAGTTCTCACAAACCACAAGCATTTTCACAAAAGTTAGGAACATGGCCAGAGAATGATTAATCAGTCTAAATCTCACATGAACATGAAATTACGAAGTAAATCTGTCAAAGAGGTAAAGGGCTGGGATTTTAATATAAATTAGAGCTGCTGGTTCTGCTACTGATGATCACTGTGCCCTCTTTTACTTGAGCATAGCAAGGCCTTTATTACCCTGTGCCTATTGACATGAACGAGGCAAAATGCTGAATAGTGAGCGCACCAAAACAACTATTTTTCTCTTTCTCTGTCACTCTCCTTTTCTCTTTCTCTCTCTCGTCCTGTGTCTCTCCACGAACTCTGTCATCCGTCAGCCTTAGGACTAAAGCTGTGCTCATTTCACCACTGCTAAGCCTCAAGTCTTTGCACATGGTGGTTGGTCGTCCTCTTTTCTGGTTTATTGGCCCAACTTCCTAACGCCTGCCTAGTTGTCGTTCTCTGGTATGGAATGTTTATCACAGTCTTGCAGCAGTTCAAACTTGCTAAATACCTTGACAGTTGCGACTGTGTTTACCCGCACCTAAGGCAGATTTACCATTTCAAGCGTAATTAACTAGGATCCATTTGGCTGGCTAACAGCTGGCGTAATATGCGGATTCAATGATTTTACCTCCAGAATGGCACAGTGCTTTATTGAGAGCAACTTGGCAGAAACCAAACACAATGTGTGATCTGATTCTTTGTCCTATGGCCTAAGATCTATGACCTGTTCCTATCACAGATGCATTCTGATGTCTAACTCTGAAGCACTAACGTCACCCAGTGTTACACTTAGTTTTACAGGTTTTGACTTTAAGTAGCTAGTTACTTCTCTAAGGGTTCCCTTTCCTACTGCCTTGTGGTGAACCGTCTTTGGTTTGTTCATATGGACATGATGCAGTTGTGCCAAAAAAGAAATTTCACAGAGCACATGTTGGAACACTAGAACTGCTCTGTTTTGTATATACGACTCTAGTCATAAGAATTTACAATTAAAACATCAACAAGTACACTTTATAGAGCATTTCTAATTCATGTATTGTATTGTTATTTGAGGCAGACACTGTTGATTGTTATGCTAGCTTTTTCTGACAGCAATCTTGCATCATGTTCTGCTTTGTCTGCATTTCCCCTTACACAGCCCTGGATGTACAGTTATTGTAGAGACCATGAGTTTGATTATGACTTTTCAAAATCTTGCTGCCAGTCAGCGTGTGGCTGTGTGCCAAGCTAAGATCGAGTAACATGAGAGTCCACTGAGCTTTTTGTAGTCTAAGTAATTATCTCCATTAATTAGCATTTATTCACCCTCACATGTAACATGACAATTATGGGAAGTTCCTATGGCCTGTAAAAATAAAACTTAGATTCATAAATGGATTCATTTACGTCACATATTTGGGAACATTCATGTTACCTTCAGAAATAAAGATGATTGAAAAATGTACTATCCAATTTATAAATTGTGCAATTCTTTAGTTTTAGGATAAGAAATAAACAGTAGGCAATTTAAGGATGTTTGTTCATCGGCAACCTGGCTCTTTGTGTTCAAATTCAAAAATGACTTCATCATTTGCAATGCAAAGTTGAATTCAAAGTTTTAGCTCAATTTCAATAACATACAAATAAACATGCACATCATTATTGTCTAATTGGTTATAGTCTTGTCAGATAAGTTAAATCATCTCAAAAGGATCTCAAACTTTATCTTAAACTTTAGATATATACCTTTATCTCTTTAATAAACATGTTTTTTTAGTCCATTAAAGTAGAGTCTAGACTAAAACTCCAACGATGCTAATCTGACTGATCACTCAGGGCTGGATGAATGAGCTGAACACGTATGACCCGGAGACCTTCCAGCCCTCGCTCACCCACTCTGTGTACGCCACCCTGGAGGGCAGCCGCCTGCGCCTGGCCTACCCACGCACCAACATCCCCCGGCGGGCAGACTTCCACGAGCCATCCCACGAGGCTGTGTTCCTTTACTCGTGCTCCTACAAGCTGGCAAACAGCAAGGTCAGGGACCTGCACACACAGACACACACACACACACACGCATACACTGACCCACACATGCATGCATCCACCCACACACAAGCACGCACACACATACACACACACAGCTACCCGGGGAGAGCAAACACGTGGCCTAAGCTGGCCTAAGAGAATGAATAATGAGGGAAGGTCAGCTCGTGCCTGAACTCTCTGTCGTCCCTTTATCATCTAAGAGGTTGGATGGATTAGAATGGAGGGGAGGTTAAGCTGTGTCTGGCTTTCATCCACTCCATACATTAGAAGCCCTTTCAACAAGTTCAACTACGTCAACGACCCTTTGCTACGCTCCAATGTCATATGGGAAACACACTCCTATATATATAGGAGGAAGAAGTACAAATCCTAAAATATGTCCAGATTTCTTTCACTGTGTCTTTTTCTGTCGGTTGTGTCAGGTGTCTTTGTTGCCATCCGTTCTCGCTCGCAAGCGACTCTGGAACATGAAGTACCCCATCTGCATCCGCCTGGCAGAGGGGGAGGTGGGGGAGGAGGAGAGCCTTCTGGAGGGCCAAGAGGAAGAGGAGAAGGCCGACAGTAAGACCCTCCCAGAAACCCAGAGGGAGCTTCCCGTCACCCTCTACCTGTTTGGCCGAACAGGGAGGGAGAAGGAGGAGTGGTTCCAGCACTTTAAGGCCGCTTCCAAAACCGAGGACTCAAGCAATCTGGTCGTTGATGACTCAAAGGCTGGTGAGGACCCCCCACTCACACAAACACACACACACACCTGCATTGGAGGACTGGACCCCGAACAGACAGTCATACTGTATTTTTTGCTATAACAAGTCAGAAATAAGTTTTACGGAGTTGTTATATTCTCATCACCTTAATTTGCAACAGGTAAGATTTTCCCATACCTTTTGTCTCTCTTTTTCCATTCTAACCTCCAGAAGGTATTTCTAGAGGGGATCCCACTAAGGGTAGCACTGAGGATCTGCGTGATCTGCCAGCCACTATGAAAGAGAGGATCCTATTAGACTATGAATCCTACATGACTCGTCTCATTGGCTCAGAGATCGAAAGCCGAACCCTCAGCCCCAACCACAGTCAACCAGGAAGCCCAACAGCCCGGAGTGTAAGGCAACTTTCAACCACCCTCACATCTCTGAGAAATAAAACCAGTTGCTAACTAGTCAAATGACTACATGAAATCACAGTTTTAGAGTCAGAGTCACTTGGCCATCAATGAATTTTACAAAAGAATGGGAGGTGTTGTTTAAGAGTTTTCAAAGAGGGAGTAGAATATACAGTACAATATGACTTCCAATAATCCAAATCTTCCTTGTTTAAAATGGCTTGTCTGCTTGTCTGCCAGTAAGAACTCCCATATTGACCAGTAGCATCCATGCTGCTCTATTGCATGCTATTTGAGTTGACCTTGGTCAGATACCTGACTCTACGATGGCTCTTCTAATGCTGACTGGTCAAAAATATTAAAATGTCACCATAATGTCAAACTGCACCAACATCCAATGTCACCAGGCTGGGGTCATTTATAAAGGCAACATCACAGTGATCATCAGCACTCTGTCTTCAGTGGGAAGGTAGTAGATAGACAGACCTCCAAATAGTCCAGGACAAATAGACCTGGGAGTCTCTTGGACAGACGCTGTTGATGTAGCCAGTGCACTTTGAATGCACCGCCTATGTAATCAATGGCGAGGTTTGGAAATTGTGCGTGGTTCGACTTAGTGTATGATGGTGTTAAAGTTAAGGTTACTTTGATCTGACCTGATCTGATACACATAAAAAAAACTTTTGAAAACTTTATGAAAGCAACCAAAATTCAACGTCTTTTAACGTCTACAGATGCCCAGTGATGAGGAGGAGTCTGAATCTTGCCCTGTTTTTGGGACAGAGGGGGGCTCTGTGGACGGCCTGCCCACGTGGGTCAACTCTCTGGTGGGCAGGATCTTCTGGGACTTCCTTCGAGAGAAGTACTGGTCTGACCAAGTGGCTCACAAGCTCCAGAAGAAGCTAAGTAAGATCAGGGTAAGTCTTGGGCGGGGAGGAAGAGTTAGGGGTGAGGGGGAAATAGTTGTTTGATTAATTGAAAGCCTTTTTAGGAAATACTCTTAGCCTATACTGTTGTGAGCATTTATTCTATTTGTTGAGCAGTAGCTTCCCTATCTTGTCTTCTTTCCAATTGTCCCAAGTATAACTGGCAGTTTTCTTAAACGATGCTGTTTATACAACCTATACAGTTGCCATATTTCATGAATGAGCTGACCCTGGCTGATCTGGACATGGGCACCTGTATGCCTCAGGTTATCAGCACCTCCAAACCGTCACTGGACCACAAAGGTGAGCAAGGGAGTGGGTGGCCAGGTGTGGGTTTTGCTAAAAAGCATTTTACTTGCATTTTTAAATCAAGACACTTTACCAAGACACATTCTAAATTAATTTGCATAGATTGTTAGTGCAACGTTGTCGTACTATGTGCAAGAGCTGTGTTTGGGATGTGTCAGGTACAACTAGCTGTAGACATGTCATGTTGAAGCCCTTCCACCCAGACACAATCTCCTCGCCTGCTAACCTGGGCGACTTGTTATAGCTGAACAACACCCCGTCCCCCTTCTTGAACATAATCTATAGTCCAAATATTCATTGTATTTTACTTTTCAAATCATTGTCACTGCATTGTTCCCAGTGGGCAGGGAACTCTTGACCCCATTTGTGGTTTGATGCATCGTCGGTGCTCTAAAGCTCTTTCTATTGTTTTTCTCCGTAAGGATAATCCTCTTATGCCTGAGATAAACACAGTGTAACATGCCACATCTCATTACTATTGCATAGGGTCTTATCTTTCTTTCTTTGTAGCGCAACAACACTGAATCTATGCAGGTTCACAGTTTGTTATAATGTTTTGAAATCTTAGTGTGACAATAGAATAATACTGTGTGATGTAGAAGGGTTTGTTTTGAAACAGGAAAAGCCATATAAAGCCAAACTGATTTGAGTTAGAAGGTTGACTATAGCTCAGGTCAAATAGAAATTTGTGATGTTTCCTCTATTACTTTCAAAACTAAAGTTTGCATTATCGTCAAATGGTAAGATACACTTAATGGAGTGAATGTCCATTCCTGCTGCCATAGGAAGAGATCCGGGAGCCAATATCCAGTAAGACTTTGTCTTCTCCTACTTGTGTCTGTTTTTACAGGCTTGTGGCTGGAGCTGGAGGTGATGTATACAGGCTGTCTGCAGATGAGCCTGGAAACCAAGATGAACCTGTGTAAGCTTGGCAAGGAGAGCCTGGTCGAGGCAGACAGCATCCCAGAGACCCGCCAAGTAGGGTAAGACTTTATCTCGCCGTCTTGTCCCAAGCTTATTAGTGGGCCGGCTTGACTCGGCTGTGACTCACAGGAAGACTATCCCCTTAATGGTGTTCTAGAGCAAATGTGTGTCGATAGCATGAACTGGACAAGTAGGACATGGGCTGTTGTTATTTTAAGATTGAATTTATGTCAACGAAGCCCGTTTGTGTTCCAGCTTCAGACCCAGGCATTGCGTCTTGGCGGATAGCGATGAAGAGTCATCCAGTGCAGGCTCGTCGGACGAGGAAGAGGCTCCTCCTGCTGAGCCTCAGGGCATTCAGGGAGAGAAAGGATCACCGCTGGTAGCAGAAGGGTATGCATCCACAACTTCAGTCTAGTCGGACATTGTACATAGAACAATGAATGTGAATTTCTGTAGTTTAAAAACGGAACCATTTATTATTGTCTAACAGGTTTTGTATGGTATGTCCAAAAAACTTTATATATTTTTTGTTATTATTATTTACAGTTTACACTTGAGGTTTTCCCTCAAGAACAAAGTCAATATTACAAACACAACATTCAAAAGGTCCTAAAACTTTGTTTTTGTAACTGATCAGACACACAGGTGGCAGCACAGGGAGGAGGCTTCTGAGGTTTGTGGACAAGATTGCAAAGTCCAAGTACTTCCAGAAGGCCACAGAGAATGAGTACATCAAGAAGAAAATCGCTGAGGTGTCCAACATGCCACTGATGTTAACTGTGGAGGTCCTTGAACTCTCTGGCACTCTGGCTGTTAACATTCCACCGCCCCCTACAGACAGAATATGGTAATTGTTACAAAAATACCAACATTCTCTGTGTTCAAATCCACAGAGCTCTTTATTCTCTGTAAAGATGTATTGTCCTGTTATAAGTAGTATGCAAGTAAGCAAGTAAGTAAATTGTTTTCCAAAGGCGCCTATCCAAACCACAGTTACAAGGTGTTGCACAACGTAAAAACATGAAATGTGAAAACATAAAAACATAAAATGACAAAGAAATATGAAACTATGTATATTGTATATATGTAAAAGTATATTAAATCAAGGTCAGGCACCTCTCCTTTCTGAAACTCTCTATTTCTATCGCAGGTACAGTTTCCGTGTGCCCCCCAGGCTGGATCTGCGCGTTCGGCCCATGCTTGGCGAGAGAGAGGTCACCTTCACCCACGTCACTGAGTGGATTGAGAAGAAGCTGCAGTGCGAGTTCCAGGTCAGTGTGACCCAGGGTTTCATCTTCTTCCCCTGGACCTTCACCTGTCCTGCCCCCTCCAGTGTATCGTGGTGAGGATCCGCAGGCCACACGCTGCCTTTCAGGATGGTTAGGAGAGTGACAGGATTGGCTCTGTAGCACAAGTCTAGGTTGGACCATAGTCAGCCTAGCCGACAGTGCAGCCAGTGCCCATCCATCCAAAAGTTTTTACATTTTGTGCCATGATACATGTGTAATATTATGACTAAACTTTTCATTTGCATTTGTGAACAAACATGTACCAAGCCCTTTCATTTCTTAGTTTACTAAGTTTTTTATGACTTTCAAATATAACAGTGGCTGAGCTGTCCTGGTAAATACTCAACAAAAGCAGTTAAGGTTGATAGAACATCGGCAAAAACATTTTGTCTCACTTTGTTTGCTTGAAAAATTAGCATGCAAGCTGACAACACGTTCAACCCCCTGTGATGGCTGTCCTGTCCCTGTCTCCACCACAGAAAGTGTTTGTGATGCCTAACATGGATGACCTTTACCTGCCGCTGATGACCTCTGGCCTGGACAATCCAGCTACATCCCACCACTCCCCAGCACAGTCCTCCTCACGGCAGTCTTCGGTGGAATCCCAGGAGTACCACACGGAATAACGCTTACCTTTGGCAATGGTTGAACTCACCTATACCAACCATTGTGCCCCATACGCGGGCACTGTCATGGATCCATAATGGATCACGTTTTTAAATGTTGGCACGACCTTGGCATAGCCATGGCTGGGGGTGTCTCAGCTGGCATAGGGCAGATGCTTGCAGACGACACTGAGAAAGGAGCAAGAGGCATGCAGTGACGGGCAGAGAAGCATGGCCTAATACTTTGACTGCAATAAAGTGCTTAGAGAAATGTACAGATTTTTTTTAGCACCCTCTACTGTTTAAGGAGTATTGTTTCACCACGCCCCTTGATGAGTAGCCTCCAGTGGAATGTTACAAAGACATCAGAGTCAAAGCATACTGAATTCTAAACGAATCGTGCTTAAAACCTTCTGGTCCTGTTAGCTTGTGAATGAAAAGTACTTTGATTGAGTTTACAAGGGCAGAATAGTTGACCCCCCGTAAGCTTTCATGTGAATGAAGAGGAAGGATTTGTTGTCCTTCAATTGTTGTCCAAGTTTTGCTGATGTCAGCCAAGTAGCATTTGACTTGGTGCATGTATTTATTTTTGTACAGTGCATATTCTGTAAGTGATATTAAAGTTGAAAACGAACAAGTCATTGACACATGTTGCAGAGTTTTAAGTTATTTTACAGGTGTATCATGCATACCTGTAAACACATGAATGCAAATGCATCTGTGTTCAAAAACAATGATAGGTACAACCGTTTAAATAATTACACTCAACTAACTAACTAAAGATAAGACAACCCACATGAATTCAAAACAGTTTTATTAGCAAATTTGCACAGTTAGTGGGCACAGCCATTACTTTAGGCTTCCTCTGGCACCACCTCTGGCAATTTCTTCGTCAGATCCTTTTTAAGCGGGCCCTACAAGTCAAACGGGATAAAAAGATGGTTCAGATGGTGTCACACACACACACACACACACACACACACATTAGTAAAACATTCATACTCATAATGTTCTATTTTTTTATAACCATTCACGCTTCACTTCTCGGGCACCCAACCATACAAACATGCTAACAGTTGCTGTCACCAAACCCACCATAAAGGCCCTCTTCTCCTGGGCAGTCTGGAAGCGCCCATGGCCAAACTTGGAGGTGGTGTCAATGAACTTCAGGTCAATGGTCTCCTTGGATTTACGAGACGTGTGCACCAACAGCGACTATGTGAGGAAATTCAAAAGAAAGGTCCCACACGTCATCACACGTTCTAAGAGTTTAAGTGTGTGGGAGGCAACCATGAGATCTTACATTTCCAAAGATGGATGAAGTCAAACAAGTGTGAATTTGAAGAGTACCTTCCTCAGAGTGAGAACGCGCTTCTTGCAGCCTACGACACACCCTTTGAGCATGAGGAAGTCATTGTTGACCTCTCCGTAGTGAACGAAGCCACCCTGCATTCATTCCAGATAGCATAAAGAAGACACAGACCGAAAAGGACAAGAATTTAGAAACGTAAGGGCAGGACGGACAGACAGCAGGATGGATTCTCTGCTCTTTGTTCTAAAATTATAATCTTACATACTTGTATCTCACTACCCACATACAATGTGAACCTTGCAATCCTGATGTAAAAGTTCTAGAAGGTGAATCAATGAGGTCAAAGGGTGTGTGTGCATGTATGTGTCAGTGTGTACCATGGGGGTGATGCTCTTCTGGCTTGTGTCGTAGCTGGTTGAGGCGTTGTTGCGGATCACTTTCCCGTCCTGGACATGGACTCCTTTACCAACGCGGTAGACCTGAAGAGACACGCAGGAAAGGAAGACAACACTGAGGCTCACACTTCGGGGACTTCCTAAAAAATACCCATGTTCTTTATAGAGAGTGGAGTGGCTCCTTGACAGTATCATTCAGATCTTAAGAGCTTGGTTTGCAAAGATTGGGTTGCAGCGAGTCTTTCATGGGTGCACCGCTAACCTTCTTGTTGAGTTCAGTGCGGTGGCAGTAGCCCTTCTGACCTGCGCGGGCGATGGTGTAGCCCACACGGGCAGGGTGCCAGGCCCCGATGCAGGCTACCTTGCGCAGGCCCTTGTGGGTCTTCCTGGGAAGCTTCTTCACCCCCCAACGGCTGACCACACCTGGAATTTGGAATGGACGGTGTTTTGAATTGAAACAGGATCAGCTTTCATTTCCTTTTAGGATAAATGTTTGAGTGCTGTATCCCAGGTCCATTCTGACATTTACCCTGATCTAACCACACCGATCCCATTGAATATCGGCACGATCTGCGTGCATCCGGCCCCTCCTACCTTTGAAGCCGTGGCCTTTGGTGACGCCGATGACGTCGATCATCTCATCCTGGGAGAAAACGTTCTGGATGGGGATGGCCTGCTCCAGATGCTCCCTCGCCCAGTCCACCTTGTCGGAAATGGTGCCTCCGTTCAGCTGGACCTCCAAAATGTGAGACTTCTTCTGCCTGAGGGGCAGCAGGTGCATCTGGCGGCCGGGTGGGAATTGGGAAAAGGTCAGGAGGTTTCCGGCAATAAGGGAAAGCCGGTAGGCAAGATACAGGGTCAGCTAGCAAAGCTGCAGTTAAGGTGCAAGTACGCACCCCCATATGCACACACACACACACACGTGCACACACTTTATCAGCTCTGCCATTGCTCCAGAGAGTTGGCATTAAGGTTTTATTCTGTAATCCTAATTATTAACTCCTAAACTATCAACATCTTTGGAAAATTCATTGTGCTTCTCCTTGTTTGTGAAGCAGTGATACGGCATGACCTCATGTTGAAATGCATCATTATTAGAGCTGGAGCTTATAGAGCCAGTGAATAATATGGCCCAGTTGAGAGCTCCCTGCTAGTGATTGCATCCATCAAAATAGTCCCCCACTAGGGAGGAGGGAGGCCATCTTCTGCTCTTATTTTTAAACTGTAATTTGAAACTTCACACCCAGCCATGGTACTCCATATGAACAAACATGAGAGAGAACTCATGTCTTATGCCATCTTTCTGAGTGGGGACTCTAATATATTTAGGGGAGGGTTGGGAGAGTACACATCCGTTACATGGGGTCTGTAGACGACGTAAGACACCACCTAGTCTTTCAGAGTACTCGACCCTGGGGAAGTGATGGTTTCAGCTGTCCTCTATTCACGACGAGCCATCTGATTCACGCACAAGAATAGACTCCCCAATGGCCCAAGTAAACAATCGTAGACATAAATTGGTCTTGCTGTCTAGACAGTGAGAGCTTCATTCAGCACACTTTGACGTCTTCCAGTTGCCTTGAAACAGCTTAGATGAGGGAGCATTTGTGTATGACCAGGAGGGCTCACCTGCGAGTGGACAATGACGCGGATGGATGAGCAGTATTTCTTTAGCATGGCAAAGTCTTTTTCTAACTGCTTCTTGCCACTTTCGTCCTGCCACTTCTTGCAGTACTTTGTGAAGGCCTTCTTCTTGCACTTGTACCTGAAATTGACATTGTCACCATTTTAGTTGGACAGGCACCCGTGTGAAATGAGTCTGTGATTGAGTGGGCCTTTTCACGCAAAATAAAGGAAACTCAAATCTAATAAAACACACCAGTTCCTGTAAAATCTGCGTTTGCATTCATCACTGATGTGCTCAGCAAAGACGGTCTTGAAGCAACGTAAGCCACGGATGGTGTTGATGTATCCCACGATCCCCACTATCACAATGGGAGGCGTCTCGATAATGGTGACGGCCTCCACTCCTTCGCGCTTGGCCATCTCTGTTGAATGTGAGAAAAACCAGGTTTTTCATTCTTCAAAGACTCAAAATCACTTTAATAATGAAATGTATACCAATCTGCCTCTATTCAGCTGTGCTGTTCCGCATTAAAAAACTCAAAATGTTTGTCTTCTACGTGCGTTGGCAATACACTTCTAAAAACTGACTGTTATAGTGTTCCGCTTCACAGGAACACCCTTCACAACACCCTAACAAACATGACAGGGGTGACGTGTTCTGGGGATCTGTTCCCCTCTAGGGGTTACGTACTGAGTCCAGTGCGGTGGACCTCCCGGACAATGTGGGTCATGCCGGCTTTGTAGCCCAGGAAGCCGGTGAGATGGACGGGGTGACTGGGGTCATCTTTTGGCCAGGTGCGCACCCTCCCCACATGCTTTTTACTGCGCTTGTGGGGGAGGAACCCCATGTGCCCATGGCGTGGGGCCTCGAATTTACGGTGGGACTACAAATAGAGACAAACACACACCCACAAGTATTAATAGAAGTCTAAGAACTGAGTCACAAGCCATCCTTTAAGAACAAACAAAAACAAGTTAAAACATTTAGTATAAACATACTAACACTTGACTATTGCTAAAGCTAGACAACACAGATGCCGGCACACACTCTCGAACCATTCATTCACTGTCGAGAACGTTGGCCAGCAGTGTATTTGTGGCCACATGTCAACCTGGCCCTGCTCCAAGAACAGATGTCAGGAAGAAGCATGGAGTATGCATTCTGAGAATCAATAGCCATGACTGTGTGCAACTGTCGTCCAGCAAGTGTGCACTTCCATCAAGAAACTGTCTGCTGCGCTCAATACCCTCATTGTCGCTTACGGTGATTTGATAAACAGATGGGAAATCTGAAATTCAATGGGTGTCCATTGGCTTTCAAATGCCACCAAGGAAGATTTACTTTAACTGAACTAAAAACCTGAACCTGTTTAACTTAAATAGGTAACAATGTAGTTATTTAACTGGCATACCTGTGATTTGGATTTCTAAATCTAATACCTTGCATATTGTAAAAGTTTCGTTTTCCAAAGATCATTAAAAAAACATATCAGAACAAAACAAAGTCAGTATTGAATCAAATTCAGTAAGTCCAAATCCGAAACACAGCACAACAAAGTTCTTTTTTACATTCAAGACAGTAAAAAAATGTCATCTTAAAGTATAAAATAATTATACAAATGTCCGATTTTGACAGTCTGTGAAGTGCCTGAGTTATAGGACAAAAATGATGAATGAAAAGACATTGCTGTTGTTACAGCCTGCAAAAAGAATACGCCATTTTACTATTCCACATGGTCTTCTAAGATGGCCCTGTCCAAACAACTTGTCTTACTTCTCCTTCAAAATTAAAAGCAACCAAATATCCACATGCACAGACATAGAAACACACATGCAGAGGTCAAACTGGAAGAAAGGAGGACACCAAAGTGCCTTAAAGGTGAAAAGGGAGAGGAAAAGAGAGAGGACTACTGACCATGTATGTGTGTGATGTCCAGGCTTGGGATAGAAAGAGAGAGGAACAAGTGTCGTGGTCATACTTAAGATGATACACACTTTGAGGACTCTAATTTGGTGATTGGCCCAGTTGCAGAGTCGTCTTCAGTTACAAGCGAGCATAACGCTGGAAAGTCCTGGCAAGGGGGCGGTGGGGTTGGGGGGGGGGGGGGGACTCTGGGCACATAAGTCCCGGATGGTCCGGTGGTGGGGAGGCCCAGGAAGCAGACGCCATCTGCAAGGGGATACAGGCAGAGGTCATGAAATCATGAGAGTTTTGTTGTGGGTCTAAAATGCATTCTGTTCTATGTGCCGTTGTGTTAACTGCAATCATAAGGTCATATATGACAGGAGTAACAGGAGACATTAATTGTAACAATAAATTGTAACTGGGGTACAATTTTGACAAGAATAAAAAAAATAGTATACTATTTGTAAATGTTTTTACATTGAATAAGTTTGAGTTTATGTTAAAGTCCTCTGTGGCCATCTACTGGTTAGTTAATTGAACTGCAAAATTACAGGCACTGAACTTTCACCTTTGACCGGAGTTTTCACAAACATTTTACCCCCAATCAACTTAATATTATAACAAGTTCGTACTGGGTGCATAATAAAACTAACACGATAATGTACTGCTAATTAGAGTAAAATTATGGTTACAGATCTAACAATAACCTATTTATTGTATTTGAAAAGTTTGACCTCCATACGCCATATTGTTCCTTACACGCATGCGCAGCCTCAAAAGGAGCTGAAGAGGTCGAATTGTTGCGATTTTTTTAATTAATATAAGGTAAAATGCCCCAAGATTATGATAAAGATGCATACCCGGAGCCTCCCCGGAAAACACCAGTTGTGGATAAGCAAACCACTCTTCCAAATCCAGCCCTAATCTTGACAAAGCTCTTCTATTATTCTGTGGATGTCCCTGTCACCACATTCAGAGGTGAGCTAACATGCCAGCTAGCTAAATAGCAAAGCTCGTAACAAACCTGTCTGCAGGTTTGCAAACTTGTTGGGATTAAAGATATGTGCTAATGTGGTAATACGAGAAAAAAAACATATTAAATTACTACTACAAACTATTCAATTGCAAATTGAGATTTTCTAAATTAGGTTGCAGCTAGTACTACTACCAGTCTAAAATTATTAAAACGAAAGCCTGAATTCTTAAAAAGTAGAGTAATGCACTGTTTAACTTCCTGAAACCTGGAAGTACGTTTGTGTCCCTTGTGGAGGACATGGCACTGAGGTATGAAATACCATTCATGTAGCCTTTTTGAGTCCAAATGTCTTGTGAAGTAAATTGCCTTGGACTTCAGAATTCCAGATAATTTGATAGCTCAATATCAACTGGATTATCTTGTATAAAAACGATTATGCTGATCAGTGATTTTAATTCAATTTAAAAAAAGTAATTATTCTAAGCCTTTATCATCAATGTTGGCCAACATTACGTATTGGGTCATACAGGGATAGTTGACAGCATCCAGGAAGGCCGCAAGCCTGTTTACTACCACCAGAAGTTCCGCCGTGTCCCTGAATTGACTGAATGCCTGGAGGGAGACTACCTCTGCTACTACGAAGCAGAGATGCAGTGGAGGAGGGATCAGTGAGTAAACCATATAGAACGTCTGTGTGTTGGATGTTACTTCAGCCGAGCGCCAACACGCATGATAAACTTAATCGAAAGATATTACTTGACAGGTTTAACGTCTATAAACAACATTCAAACGTGAATTTTGTCATTTAAAATAGGTCATCCAAAGTCTGGGTTGCCCGGGGTTGCAAATCATGCAGGTTGATTGATGACACTCAATTGTCTTCAGGTGTAACTGTATATTAGTTGTATGTCCCTGTGTTATCCTAGTGATGGACCGGCGACCTGCCCGGTGTACCCTGCCCCACAATATCGGCTTGGATAGGCTGCTGCCCCCGCGGTATTGCTAATAGATGGATGGGTACAAAGTCCTTAAATCCACAATGCCTCCATTAACAACTAGTTTCAGGCCCATGCATAATATCTTGTCCTGAAGACCTTTGACTATTGCAATTCTAGGACAGTTTTGCAAAGGGATCCAGGGGGGAAAGTATTTATTTGTTTATGGTTAGACAGATAAGTTAGCCTATTAATTAAATCTTGTAAGACTATTGCTCTAGTTATTGGATAACTTATTATTAGTCAAAGAAACAGCTAAGATTGATTGTGTTGACTGACTGACCATGATTGATGCGTTGTTCCCATGATCAACTGTGAAGAGTTCCATTGTAGCAGTGTAGTCGATCAGTGGCGTACTAGGCAGGTAACCACGGTTTTCCGTAGTTAAGTCATTCTTTACTACTGCAAAAACATCAAATCAAGTGAAATAATTGCCAGTTGAAGTCAGCTTATTCACAGAACGTTACTTTTTGTAATAATTATACTTAACACTTCCTCTAAAGCTTCTCCCCGTGTTAGCGTGGGTTTCCTCCGGGTACTCCGGTTTCCTCCCACATTCCAAACACATGCAGGTAAATTGGTGACTCCAAATTGTCCATAGGTGTGAATGTGTGTATGTGAAT
>JAVQJS010146908.1:0-31922 GCA_036024795.1 Galaxias rostratus | reverse complement strand
TAAGAGCACAGAAATCTATTGATATGGTCAAAAGAAATAGCCTCCTTAATGCACGGTTTTGTTCACTCACTCTCTCTCTCTCTCTCTCTCTCTCTCTCTCTCTCTCTCTCTCTCTCTCTCTCTCTTTCTCTCTCTTTCTCTCTCTCTCTATCTCTGTCGCGCACTGTCTTGGTCTCTCGCTCTCTCTTTCTTGCTCTCTCTCTCTTTCTCTTTCTCTGTCTCAAGAAACATTCTGGATGTAACTGTGGCAGATGTGCGGGGATTAACCGTCTCTCGGCCTTCCCCACTCGGAGGGCAGCGACGAGTGAAAAGAGATTAGTTCTGTTGACGCTATCTGTCACAGCGGGTCCTGTTGGCTCCAGTGGTCTAGCCAGCCATGTAGCGATAGCTCCTGGCCCTGCAGTATGCAAACAGATGTCCCCGTTTGGCCAGGCCTCACACCACGGTGGTCCAGGGTGGAGGGAGGGACGAGGGCCTACAGAGAGGAGATAGGGCGCGACAGGAATGAGGAAGCGAAAGGGTACACGAGAGATAGATAGAGGGTGGGTGGGGTTGGGCGGGGTAGCAAAAGAGAAGAAGAGAGAGAGAAATGTCATGGGAAATACAGACAGACAGAAGTAAGGACAGACATATTGAGGCACAACCTTCCTGACAAGGACTTCTGTCCTTCATGGAGACAGCAGGCTTTGCTGGTCCAAAGTTAAACAAAACATTAGTGAACTAACAGTTCTCCCAAAGACACCGCACACCGCTGGATCATATAAAAAAATATTTACCCTTTCCTAATCACATTTTACAAAGGAAGTGTTATCCCCGATAAAAAAGTTATTGTCCTCTCGGAAGTTCCAGAGCTGGAATATCCGATCCGTCTCCAGAGGAAAAGATCACGGCCACTCGCTGTCATCATCCCTCCTTTGCCATTCCGCCCGTGCCTCGGCCCCCCACCCCGCCGTGCGGAATGGCAAATTGACGGTGATCAGGCGTTTCGACGCATGCGAGGACGAAGATCAGTGGCTCCTGAATGGAGGCCCCGGCCGCGACGCGGAACCAATTTCGACCCGCGCTCTTATCTGCATGCCAAGGTCGCGGCGCAAGTCGGCATGCTAACGAGAGGATATCGACGAGCGTTCCGCCGCTGTCAGCAGTAAGGGAAACGAAGAGACATATGAGAACTAACGGTATGATCGCTGGGCCCTGGCAAAAGGACGACCGTTTCAGGGCATATCAAGGTCGTCCCGAGGCAGCGTCAAATGATTTAAAGCTGCGGTTGTTTTCTCATTGTTTTCCTCAAGTCCTCTGTTACACACCGGTGTTTTTTTTTTCGCAGTGCAAAACTATATTGGGAGTAAGGGAGTTTTTCTCACAATGTCGACTAAACGAAAAGTGGCATTAGGGGTGAATCATCATGTGGTGGGTATCGTCACCAAACTCCCATTCTTCCTCCCACCGCCGAGAAAAACGACGAGGTTCAATGTCTGAGGGCCCCTATGAATCACAGCTTGTTATTCCAGCAACAGCCTTATCTCCCCGATTCTGGGTCTCCCGTCGCTCCTCTAAAGAGTGCCTTAGGAGCAAGGTGGCCCTCTCTCCTCGTCGTACTAGCCTCCTCTCCTCCCCCTGCCATTGTTCCTGCCTGCCTCCTGTCAGCCTCCCCCTGATTAGATTATCTCTCGCCACACGCGCCCATCTTTCACCCGGCAAACAGGCCGGAGACGTCTGTGACATTCACCCTGGCACGATCACCTGGTGCACCGCAGTCAAGTCACCCCTCAGGGCAGGATGATTGAGAGGGATCTATACACCGCCTGTGAATGCCACACACACACACACACACACACACACACACACACACACACACACACGCACCCACACACCCACACACACACACGGAAACAGATTCCCTGAATGGCTGAATGAGTGGGTCCCTTCTTGCACAGTAAACACAGCCTTTCCATTAGAGTGCTCCGAGAGCGTTCAGTGCCCTGTGACTCAGTCACTGCAGCACTGTGGCTGTGAGGCTCTGGCTAAACTGTTTCTCCCTCTCTCTATCTCTCGCTCTCTCTCTGCCCCTGAGCCTCGACAACATGGTCTCATCTGCGTAGCGCCACATAGAAGCTTCATGGGAACTACAAAAGCAACAGTTCTTTCCAAGGTGATGAGCTACTGCAGGCAGGAGGTGGAAAGCAATATTGTAGGAATTGGGGAGGGGGAGGGGGGGGTTGTAACAGTCCTTACTTTGAGCCAAAGCTCACTGATAAACAGACACACACACACCCACAAGCCTTTCCCCATGACAATTTTCTCTCTATTATTTGCACATATAGAGATAGATGAATATGCAAATTGGTTGTGAGGGGAATACGGGTCCCTGATGTTGGGAAAGAAATATGTAAATTCCTGGTGCACAGGATGAGTATTAATCACAAGTGTAGGGCCGCCTACACTAATACATTTACCATTAGTGTAAGCACTATGCAAATTACATGTATCAGGGATAGCTGTATGTTGATGGCATGATGCCAGGGAAGATGCCAAAAATTTCAAAGAAATGTGTAGGCCGGGGGTAAAGGAAATCGGCAGTAGGTGTTGACAAACAATTGTGCGTAGAACTGCTGTAAGCAACATGTGGTTGGGAAAATGTCGATGTTCAGGAAGGCCATGTGAAGATAAATAAAACCTATACTGTCTGCTCCCACCATTTGCATTTGAAACCCAAATCAAGATGCAATGATGAGAGCTGTCGCAGCGGCAACAGTTGCCAGGGCAACCTGCCGGTTGGAACCTGTGGGGGCATTGTGCGAGGATATGGGCCCACTGTGAAAGGTGATTTGCTACTGTTGGAGGAACACTGGCCGGCTTGTCGAGATACGCCGTCTTAAAGGAGCACGACTGACAGGGGGCACGGGGTACCATATGAGGTGGCAGCTGTGACGCCGTTTGGTGCATTAGTCGCAGGGTACGTAGCCATGGAAACGAGATGTTGACTTAGCGCAAGCTTGTAAACCAGTGCAGGGCCTCTAGTTTCCCCCCCCCGCCCCCCCCCATGCAGGAAAAGGCCCAATGCCGGCCATTTCACATTCGCTGCGTCTAATCTCCAGCAGAGCCAAAGGGATTCAAAAGGGGATATTTCAATCCAAAAAAAAAGGAAATAAAAAAAGAAGAAATGCCACCAAGTTTCACAGAGTTTATCTGCCATTTTATGTGCCAGGTTTTTTAATTTTTAAAGTGACTTCTGCTAACAGAACATCGCTCATAATTATAACCATTGTAATTAGCTAATCATAATAACAATAACAATAGTACAATTAATATAACACTTGATTTAAAAAATAATTAAACTAGATATAAACCAAAAATGAAAAAACACTTGTAATTGTTTTTTGTTTTTAAAAGAGATATAAGTTTCTATATCTTCATTTAATAGTTTTTCTTTAGAAAAAAAAAAATCACCCATCGCTATATGTCATGTAAGTCTCTGTCTCTTTCATTGAGTGACCGTCGCTTACCTTTGTGTTGTTTGACACTGTTGCTGTCCTCTAGCGCCCTGCTTCGATAAGTCCAATTCATAAGAATATGAGAACACTGAGATAAAGTTTGTGAAATAATCCTCCACCAACAAGCAGTCTCCACCAAAAGTTTATGTCCTGTCTGCATCATGACGACACAAGAGGTCCTGATTGGCTGAGGCTTTAGATCAGCAAAGTTACTGAGACATGGGTGAGGTGGCCATTTTAAAGGACTTTGAGAGTATTTCCTGTCAATGCGTGTGGAAATCGATCAGTGGTAGGTACATAGGTGATCCCAGCCTTGTATGAATCACGTAGGTGACAGGCACCATTCCATGTGTTATCAAGTTAATTTTCAGAACAATTCCAAAGGATCTGTCTTTAACAACATAATTTAATGTACAAAGGAACAAGATTACCTACTCGACTACTTGTACACAGCAGTAGTGATAATAATAATAGTCATAATGATAATAATGATAACATAAAATGATAACGGTTAATTGAATCAATATCATGATATATTACACATTGTTGAAACCAATTGGTGAGCAAATTTAAATGTATTTTTTATTTAGCATGCTAAACCTAGCAGCCTGTAGAATATATGTACAGTATATTATTGTTGCATTTCTTGTTTACTATAATCATAATTTGATCAACATGAAACAACTAAAGGTAATCATCATCATTATTACCATTAAACCATTATCATTAAAACTATAGCTATATTGGCCACAATCATATTTCATATTTTCGCAATAAATTGAGCAAAAAGATTTCCCTTCTGCATGACCCTGTTTATGTAAATGTGAAAGGCGATCAAACACTTTGAGGCTACAAAAATTGAGGACAAAATAAATTCGAAAACGTTTCCAGGTTTTCTTTTTCGCTTCATCTCAAGGCCCCTCCACCATGTCTTCTTGAAGCACAGCGCGAGAGGCCATCTTGTTTTAAACGTCTTTAGGGGTGACCGCCATGACAATTTGTATATTCTCCATTAGCTTAGGTTTCAGTCAGAAACTTGATAAAGAGTCTTCATAATTTATTTCTTCGAATGAAAATATATTTATATATAATATGTATTTTCACAGTCCTTCTATATCTCTCATGTTTTGCCATTGGTTTTTCTCCATCCATGACAACTCCGTTTCTCCCCTCCATCAAAGAGAGCAGTCAGTCAGGTGTAAAAGAGTAGGGTAAAGGGAGAGTGGGAGCGGGTCCACTCTGTAGAACAGGGACCTTCTTGTTCTCTGTCTACACACAGGGTTTGTTTGACATGGAACCAGGCTCTGCTCACTAGCTCAGTCTGCACTGCTCTTCTTTCTGCCCCTTGTCCTGTTTAGTGCGCCTGAGCAGACCTGTTCTAATCTGGGACAGTCCCCAACACTAATCCAACCACTTCAACAGAGAAATTCAGATAGTAGCTCTGTGTATATACACAAATGATTTAGATTGTGTCTGGTAATATAATTGCACAAGATCATCTGTGTAAACCTTGTAAATCCTGTTGCGCGTGTGCCTTTACATCTTGTCACACTGATTGTGAAGGCTGATAAAAAAATACAGCTGGTATGGGTTGTCCTTTGGCACAGGTCTGGGCAAAATTGGTATATTTTTCTGATTGATTTATGATATGCTTGTGTATATTAATGTTTTCCATGTTCTGTGTGTGTGTGTCTCTCTCTCTCTCTCTCTCTCTCTCTCTCTCTCTCTCTATGTGTATGCGTGTGTGTATATGTGTGTGTGTGTGTGTGTGTGTGTGTGAGAGAGAGAGAGTTAGAAAGGGTGAGTTGAAGCGCCTTGAGCAGATATTTTTATGCTGGGACTAGTGTTGAGCAGAACAGTAAGAGTGATTTTATCTGAATATGTCACTATTTCTACCTTTTTTTGCAGTCTTAAAATCGTGACAGTGCAAAGCCACTTCTAAGCCATGTCAAATTTAATAGTGTTCGAGCCATGAGGGTGATAGAATCACACTCATTGGTTCCTTCTCTCTCCCTGTCTTCTTCACACGTCTCTCTGTCTCTTTTTCCTTTCCTGCGTCTCCCTCTCGCCCCACTCAAATTTGAGTCTCTTGTACATTCTCCTTGGAGCCGCTCTTAAACAGCAGCGGCTCAATTTGGGGGTTTTGCCCCTTCCCCATGAGGCCCTTGAACGAGCCATGGAGGCCCAGCTGGGGCAGGGGCACAGGGGAGGGAAGCGAGCCGCCAGTGAGGTTCCCCCCGCTGGTGGTGGTGCTGGTGGGACCCTGGGAACAGGAGATAGGGGTGCTCTGGCCCTGGGAGCAGGGTGAGGGGTTGTTGTTGTTGTTCAGGCCCATGCCCAGGCCCATCATGTTGTTGTTGAAGTGGTGGGCCTTGTAATAGTGGTTGAGATGCTCGGCCCGGGCCAAGTTGGGCAAACTGACGATCTCCGGGTGGTGCAGCCTCATGCTCTGGCCTCCTCCCACTCCACTGTTTCCTCCTCCTCCTCCTGCACAGCTTCCCCCCTGTGTCAGCGCAGAGCACCCAGAGAGGCTGCCGCCGCCCCGCCCCCCGGCTCCGGCGGCCAGCTCATCCTCCACGTTGATGATCTCGATGGCGCGGGCGGGGCCATGGTGCTTGTGCAGCTGGTGCTGCTTCCTCAGCTTGTAGAACACCACCAGCATCACGGCCGCCATGAAGGTGATGGCCACGAAGCAGCCGATGATGATCTTGGTGGTCTTCATCACGTCGTCCAGGCCCGAGTAGCCCGGCTCAGTGATGGGCACAGTGAAGGTGGGCCGAGTGGCGCGGGGCGAGGACGAGGACCAGCTGGCCGCCAGCGAGGAGGCGGTGGTGGGAATGCCCGCCTGCCACAGATGGCCCGAGGGCTCAGCAATGAAGGTCTCATTGATGGCTTGCTGAGCCGACTCTTCCTCGTTGGTGGCCTCCACGGTCTCCACGGTGACCGTGGTGAAGTAGGTGTAGTTGACGCTGACGTCGGCGGCCGTGACGTTGAGCACAGCAGTCGCCGTGGTGTTGCCGGCTGAGTTGGTCACCATGCATGTGTACTGGCCCGTGTCGCGCAGAGTCACGTTGGTGAAGTTAAGCGTGCCGTCGTGAAGTACCGATATGCGCACGCGATACGAGCCGTGGGTCATCAGCGTGCCGCTGGGGGTGATCCAGTTGACCGAGGTCATGGTGGTGCCCGTGCGACACTTGAGCTCAGCCGCCATGCCCTCGGTGACGTTGAGGTCGGTGGGCGGCTCCACGATGACGGGAGCGTAGCAGGTGAAGTGGCTCTGGTCCAGCTCGCCGATGTAGCGCCCCTTGAGCGGCGGCGGCGCGTGGCAGCGGGCACAGCAGGTGGTGTTGCTGGGCACCGTCTCCTTCAGCCACCAGCTGAGCCACAGCACGTCGCAGTTACACACCCAGGGGTTGTGGTTGAGGTGCACACGCTCCAGCTGGTGCAGCGGCGTGAACAGGTCGTGGGGCAGCGAGTGCAGCGAGTTGTGAGACAGGTTGAGCTCCTCAAGGTTCTTCAGGTCGTCGAAGGCGTTGCGCTCGATCACCGACACCTGCGAGTGCATGAGCCACAGCTTGCGCAGCGACACCAGGCCCTGGAAGGAGCCAGGCCGGATGATTTCCAGCCGGTTCCCCGACAGCTCCAGCTCCTCCAGCCGCACCAGGGGCGACAGCTTCGGGATGTCCTTCAGGCCGCACATGCCCAAGTTCAGGTAGCGAAGGTTCACCAAGCCCATGAAGGCGGCGTCTGAGATGAAGTCGAGCTTCTTCAGCTCCCCCAGGTCGAGGCGTCGGAGCGAGGGCACGCGGTGGAAGGCGTAGCCTGGCAGCGTCTCGATAGGGTTGTTGCGCAGCCACAGCTCCCGGAGCTTGCTGAGGTACTCAAAGGCGTGCGACGGCACCAGCGTGAGCCTGTTGTCAAAGAGCTCCAGCGTGGACAGGCTGGGTAGGCCATTGAAGGCGCCCAATTCGATCTGGCGGATGTGGTTCTTGGACAGCTGCAGGATCTCAAGGTGCCTCAGGTGCTTAAAGGTGTCTGACTTAATAACCTGTAGAGCAGAGGGAGATGCTATTTTCAGTTTCTCTTTCAGCAATAACATGGAAGACTAGGAATGGCCCAATGTGTTAAAGCAATAATGTATTAGTGACAGTCTACCCATCTTTTATTGTGTTCCTTTTAAATTGATGAGGAAAAGATGACAGACATGATGTGTGAGGGAGAAAGTGCTGCAGTAAAAAAACAACAACTTGAAAACACCTTAGGCCCCTTCACTCATATTCACAAATGTGAAAATGAAAAGGCTCCTGTCAAGCTCAAGAGTCATTGTAAGGGCTGGGCCTCATGACAATGGTCCTGCAGCTCCCTGTCACCTGGACAAGCCCTTCACTTCAACATATACATGTGACCTGCTGTCTCAGTGTCCGGCCCCCCACATTCATAGACAACACTACAGGTACCACAAACACATGATCTCTTATCTACAATTAGCAAACAAGTGGACAAAAGCGGTAATGTTTAGCTGGGGGAGGAGAAGCGCTCTGGAAAACATGGCGCTCAGCGGACCCCGGACACCCGACACTGGCATCGTCGCTGCCCAATTGGAGCTCATTTGGCAAGGAGTCAAAGATTCGCAGCTAGGAAGCGAGGCTAAAAGCCCCTTAAATCTCTGACTGTGGGAGATATGTGTGGCCAAGGCCCTGTGTGAAGCAGAGAGAGGCTCCTGGAGTCAGGCCATAGCCTCCTCCGTATGTAGAGCAGGAGCAGGGGGTAGGGAGGGCGGGGAGGGGAGTGATGGGAGTGGATGGGGGGGTGATAGGCAGAGAGGCAGTCAGGCAGGGGGGGGGGGGGGGGGGGGGGTTGGGGGGGCTAAGAGGAGGTGGTGTTGGAGAGGGGGTTGGAGCTGTCAAGGCTTTACTCTCAGGGTACTCAGTGGAGGGAGAAAATAAGCCAGAGAATCTAGGATGCCTTTAGGTGTTAAAACATTTTTAGATTTTTAATCATTTCAAGTGGAGCTCCAGGATACAACAAACCGAATCAGAATTTGTCAGCTAAGACGGAGGCATACTGAACAGCGATTATTTCTTTATTTCCTTTTTTTCTGCATCATTTAAGTCTTTGCAGACCAAACCATGTGGAGGGATGTCCCTTTTCTGCTGTTTAACATTCCTTGCCGTTTTAGAAGTTGCGCCATTTAATATGCATGGGTATTCTGTGGCACTGACTAAAGTTGTTCTTGGCTGTAACCTCAGTACTTACAAAACAATGCAATAAAATAGTTTTGGGCAATTCCAGTGATGTCAAAACCATTTGTGTCGGTTCAAGTTGTAAATGAGCCAGGGCTCCGGAGCAGGCAAAACCCCAGTCAGCATTCTGAAAAGATGGGCAATTACTTTAAATGTAGTGTAACAACTGTTAGGTGTCCTGACTTGAAAATCCAAACGCTCTTTCTCTAGCAGGGCTAGATTTATAGGCTTTGTGTTGATGGGCTGCAGTTCAATGATCTCCCAATGCAGCTGTAAAGCCACAGAGCGCTATCTGGGGCCTCTTGATAAAATTGATCAGGCATATTTACAGTGTGTTGTGGTGGTAATCCGGCTCATTTTCCTATGATAAAGCCTGGTGATAGAGGCACGTTCTACTCTTCATTTGTAAAAAAAAAAAAAAAAAAGGAAACAATTTTATTGGATACACGTTCCTCTCTTTAAAGCAGGTTAACATTAAGACAGTCCTTATGAAGGTGCATGGGAGTAAATTACACATCCGAAAATGAGTCAAAAGCAACTGTAGAAAGAAGTGTACCCGGGTACCATTCCTCTTGTGTGCAGTCGGTACTCTCTTTGTGTTGGTGTGATTGAGTGTGTTGGACTAGAGAAAATGATGCCAAAAGATGCAAATATTTACATGTGTGTTGTTTTGAAGTCATTAGAGAAGTTGATGCTTAGTGAAGTAAACATTTACCTGTATTGTGTTTTCTTGCAGGTTGAGGTATCGAGTGTTGACTGATATGCTGTCAGGCACCTCATCCAGGCTTTGTCTCGTACAAATTACTCGGCTAGCCTGATTGGAACAGGTGCAAGGGGAGGGGCAAGGGGAGGCGGCTTCCACAAAATATGGCCCAGGGAGGAGGAGCCGCAGTAGCAGCTGGGCCAATAGGAGGAGGAGGGGGGAGGGGCAGGGAAGGCAGGTCACCGTGGTGATGCGCATGGCAACTGGGACATGACCCTGCTCTTTTTCCAAAGGTGGCTGTGAGTTGTCTCCAAACGGATTGATTCGGAACAAGGTTCCCTCTCTTGAAGACCTCCAATTTACTCTTTCTAATGTTCCATTTTGAGGTGTTTTGTCTTTTATAGGTTTCTCGGTTTTTTCCCGTTAGTTTTTGTTACATATAAATATGCAGATAAGCAGATGTTATTCCTTTTTTTCAGTCGCCTGGGGATTTCAGCGAGGCCTTTGAGAAGGATCCAGGAGTTACTGTAAGAGAATAAAACAGAGGGAGTAAGAAAAAATATGGAAAAAAAAATAGATATTAGAAATGGCACAGGGCGTGCTGCGTGTGTTTACACTGAGAGAAAACAGTAGAACAAACAATGCATACCAATCCACATGATACCTTTCCATGAGGGAATAGGGAAAACTTTGAGGTAACAGGATGAGTGATTTTTGTTTTAATAGCTCTAAACTACAGATAATCCCTGAACAGACATCGTGTCTCATGACAGATTAACATCAAATCGAAGCACACAGATTGTCTGGAATCAGATGTTACACTGACAAATTCCACCATACAGCCTTACTATTCACCCGGGTGTGCACAGAGAAAGTACTGTGTTCCTAGCATGAATAGAAAGGAATACTTTTGGATCTCGCCTTCACCACAATTAGGAAGACGAGCCGTCCTACACGGGTGACAATTCACCGTCACCACATAAGCACTGCGCTGGCATCGTCGACGGCGCTGATTCTATTTCCATGCTAGCACGGCATTACATGCTCTAGGGGCCACAGAATGGTGGCGAATAGTGCAGCCTGCATTAACACTGATAGATGGCCACGTCCAAGCGTACTTCAAGAGCCAAGCAAAAAGAGTGTGTGTGCGTGTGTCTCTCTGGATGCAGGTTATTTCGAATGGAATAACCTTAAACACAGGCTCCCAGCAATCTCCACTGTTATTAATGATGATGGCAGTAATGATGGGAGTCTGACACACAAACTCATTTGACACGCTGCGCATTTGTACTTAGCAAAGTCCAAAAGTAGTGGCGATGGTGAGCGAGACGAGATGGGGAGCGAGGGATTATTAATCTGATAGATGAGTGTACAGCTGCAGGGAGAGAAGGGAATTATCAACACCACAGTAATAGATGAATACTGAACAGCTGCAGAGAGGGAGAGAGACAAAGGGACCCCAAGATGAAGATGGATGAAGAGAAGGTTGAGTGAAACGGAATGGAAAAAAGAATGGACGGCCAAAAGAGGTATAAATAGTGGGCTGAGCAGAAGAGAGATCAGAAAGTCGAGGAGAGACGGGAAAGAAAGACAAAAAAGTAGGGAGAGGGAAAATGGGGAAGGAGGAGAAGAGGCACATTAATATTAATAATCTCTCAGAGAGAGGGAGGGCGGGAGCAAAGAAGGGAGGGGGGGAAGACTCAATGGAGAGATGCATATAAAACAGAGGAATGGAGGGAGGGGAACGACAACACAGACATGCATATAAAACAGAGAGAAAGCCACAAAAAGATGGGGGGGAAAGACAACACAGAGGAATGAATATAGAGCAGATGGAGATCGGGAGGGATATGCAATGGTAAAGGTGGGTACGAAAACGAACTCGGTGGAGGGGTTTAGAGCCGGCGACAAAATAAGTCAGAGATAGAGAGAGAAAGGGATAAAGAGAGACAGGAGGGAGAGATAGGGGGGAGAGAGAGAGGTACGATTGATCAATAATCCGTGTGCCGAGTGCAATGACATTAAAACACACAAGGACACAGTGATAAATCAAATCTCCAGCACCATCTCTGGTATTGGCCGGAGTGAGGGAGCAGGACAACAGAAGTTGGAGATTGAGGAGAGTGTGTGCTGGTCCGTAGAGGACACAGAGGCTAGTTGGAGTTGGCGTCTTATTTGGAGTCTGGCAGTTGTTTCTATTTGGCTCGGCTGTCAGGCTCAGGGATAGTAATGACATCGGTCTCTATGTGACTGTCTCAGCTGCTGGTCCTAACACCCCTTTCCTCTTCTCTTTAGTTCTGTCTACTCTCTGTTCCTCTTTCACTCTCTTTCTCTTTGACCTCTCGTATTCAAGCATTTGATAACTCAATTGAAAAATAATCTCTTGGCTCCAAGCAAGCGGATCTATTATGCATGCAAAATCATGAAAAAGACTTTTTTTATAAACAGTCAAGTAATATCGCATATTTACCATTAATTCACATGGGAATATTAAAATATTAGCTTGTGAAATTGACTAATCATTCAGTAAACGAAATCATATGTTGGTTAGTTGGCCTATTCATAGACGTATTTGCATGCAAGCATGCATCCCTTCTCTGTTCTTTTTCCAGCGCTCGCTCCCTGTTAGAAAGTGGACCCCCGCCTAAACCCTGCACCCTTCCCATTTCCTCGGCTTGTGTCTCCCCCTGTGTGGCGCAGTGTCCAGTAGCTGGGTAAACGCTGCGCTGACCTCTCAGTTTGATGGAAGATTAACCTGGTACACTGACACACATTAACCCTTCACCCCCTGCTCTCACTCTGCCACACAGCCTGCGCAACAACAGGCGCCGTCTCTCTAGCTCTCCCCCTCCTATCCCTCTCTCTCTCTCTCTCTCTCTCTCTCTCTCTCTCTCTCTCTCGTTCTCTTGGTCATTCTCTCTCTTTCTCTCTGCACTCTCTCTCTTTTTCCCTCTCCCTCTCTCTCCCCTTCTATCTATGTGTCTTCCTCACTCCTTTTTGCTCTCTCAATTCAAATCGTAGCCTACAGAGTTACCATGGTTACCTATTCACCACCATCCCTCTCTCCTGCTCTCTCATTCTCTCTCGTAAACTCTCTTGCTCTCATACTTACGTATGTATACTCTCGCTCTCTTTAGCTGTATTCCAGCTATTTCACATTCACCCCACCCCGCGTTGCTCATTAACACGCTGACACACAGCAAGCACACGAAGATAAACACATACTCTCGCACAAACACACACCAATCAGACACTAAATAGACCTGCAAATCACAGACACTCAAATGTTCACCAAGTTGGCTCACAAATTGCCAAGTCGACAAACGCTGACACTGAGAGTCTCACATACACACACATACACACACAAAGACAGATGGCAAGGTGTGTATCTACAGTAGATGGCTGCACAGCTCCCTGCAGACCTCCACAGGTGCGCGTGACAATCAATATCAAGCAGGCGAACAGACAGAAAGAGACATGCCTGTTGACAGGCAGGGAGACAGGAAAGCTCCCTCTCTCTCTGGTGTCCTGTCGCCCTGGCAGTAGGGGACTGTGGGAGCAGGGCAGCTGGCCCATCAATAACCCCTCTGCAGACACCAAGATGGCAGCTCACCTCGCACACTCAGGAAGAGAGCTTATGGCGTCATAGAGAGACCAGACTTCCCCTGTATTCCAGGTGGCAATCCAGAGGCAGTGCTGAATGTCTTCCCTTCGCCAAAGTCATACCTGCACCCTCCAATCTCTTGGCTCTCAAGCATTCCTCATCATTTGATAGTAAATAACAATCTGTGCATGCATTACCTTCAAATGATTTCGCACGCTGTGCTGGGGTTCTAAAACAAAAGAAGGCTGTAAGTTCTGTCATGTTTGAAGACACTAATTTCACACATTTCACCAAAGGTTTCTGTCCTGAGCCAGCTTTGTGCTATCAGGGGAATGGGGTGGGGGTTGTCTCCTCTGGGGTGCTCACACGATGCACGCCCATTTCAAGAAGGCTCAATCTGCACTAACATGATTAGCTTCAGTGTCTGCTGGTCAACGTAAAACATCCACTCTGTTTTCACTTTGACGAGGCTCTGAGCCCGTAATCTTTGTTTATTCCTTGCAGTGGGGACAGCAGCTCATGCAGAATAACACGGACACTCTCAGGCTTACCTAAATATATGCCATGCTACCTCAGCACAGACAAGCTTCGAGTTGCTTTCTTTTGTTCTTCGAGAAACAACAGCATTATACAACTATTGCACAGTTGTGGGCACTTTGTTCTCAGCCACAGACCAAGGCAATCCACAAACCACATCCACATACACAAGCCGTCCAACCTCATTGTAATTGAGAGCAGGCACAGGGCAGTGTGCCTCAATTTCAATCTAGCCATCGACTCATCCTCCGCTGCCTTTATTTTACCAAAATGTCGTAAGGTCTTTCTGGTCCAAGTAGTTTACAACACTTTCTGTTGACGTAATCCTGAGGCCCTCATAAACGTTCAAAACCTTTGAATACCAGCCAGACGACTTTGACTCTGGGACGAGAGGCTAGGGGCTTTTACAGAAATGAAAAGGGAGAATTCTGCATCGCGACACACAACCCCCGATTTAATGGAAAACAAAAAGCTGTTTTATTCCACAGGATGAGTAGAGTCACGCACAGGCTTGGGGGGACGATGGAGTGGGGCAAGGACATAGACACACACACACTCTGACACACACACACACACACACACACACACTGTGGATATTGTGTGAACCATCTTTAAATGGGCAACCCTCTGTTACGCCACTTTGTGCTGCTGCTCTGGGAACAGTCTGAGAGAGGAAGCCTTAACCGCTTCTCCTCCTCCTTCTCCTCCCTCCTTTTCTCTGTCTTCACTAGTTCTCATCCCATCTTCGCCCACTAGAAGTCCCCTCCCACCCCTGGCACTAACAAAACGCTGGACGAGCTCTGGCCTTAGTGAATGAGGCCTGACGTCAAATGCTCACACACACTTGCATACATGAGAACACACACATACACACACACACACACACACGCACGCACGCACACACACTCACAAACACAAGCACACACACACTGCGGCGCACAGAATGCACACACGCTTTATGCACCGTGACTAATGGCATACTAACTTCTCCCTTTGTGTTGCCTCAGTAATACCTGATTTATGTCTGGGTCTCCAGGGAGGGAGCCCCTAGGTTATTGAAATATTCTGCGGCGGGTTCGAGACGGCATGTTAGTACAGGTAAATCAATGATGCCAGTCGATAGTCCTCCCTCTGCTACGAGGAGAACAGGAGACGGGAGGCTTGTGAGAACGCGCTACCACCTTCAGGTGAAAACACTATTATTGTGCTTTATATTGATTTCTAACCTCCTCTCACACTGTTACCCCTCTCCCATACACACACACACACACACACCCACACACACACACACACACACACCTACGCTGACGTGAAAATGCGTTAAATGTCCATCCAAACGTCCATCTACTTTCAGAATCGTTAGCCGAGCGAGTAATGTAACGAGGCGGCGGGGATTGGTGAACGGTGGTGAACCCTGCGTGTTGCATTAGTGATGACACAAGCCCATAACCCCTGAGTGGGTTGTGAAGGACAGATCTGGATTCTCTCGGACGTGTCGTTAGATGCATGCCAGCGCACGCCACCGCATAGATACCGCATGCGTCCCCCGACGCAGATCCACTATGCGACAGGCACGCGCTCAGACACACAAAAGCACGCGCGTGCACGCACACACCTCCCTGTCATCAATTCGGCCTCAGTGATAGCGGACAGCATCCGTTAGCTGATTAGAATGCAGGTTGCGACGGGCGGCCCTGATCAGTTCAGAATGGCGCTCACAGGAGGAGAGAGACCTGCACCACCCCCGCCATGGTGGCTGGAGGGTGGAGAGAGAGAGAGAGGGGGGGGGTTCAAGTGAAGAAGATTAAAAGTCCCTGTGTTCATCACCCTGCTAAAGCACTCCCATTAACAGACATTACATTACCCTTCCCTCCCCATGTGCTCAAATCCCTCGCTGCCTGCTTCCCACCACTTGCCACTATATATGCTGGGATGAAAGACTCCCTCAATGTTCACATCTCCACATTCATTACATGGAGGAATTTGTCATCACGTGAAATCCAGACATTACTGTCCGTCCTGTGGCGCCGTCAAGGTTGGGAAATGCCGATTTCCTGAACAATTAATCTGTATTCAAGGTGGTTAAGCTTGTTGATACACTCAATTCCTGTGCGCTGAGGGGGAAGCCAGAGCTAGTAGTTAATCAAAATGTCTCTCAGCCATTTACAGAGCCATGTAAACCGCACGATTCCAGTTGCTTTAGAGTCGTTCCTAGCATTTTTCAAGTGTTTTGTTGCTTCCAGCTATTTTGGTGAGGAGAACTTGCTTCAGCATTTTCTCTCTCCAATCTTGTGTTTTAAGTTTCCTTTCCCACTGTGGGAGAAAAGCATGCAGGTGTTTTCCAACAACTTTGGTGCTATCTCCGTGCTAATACATGTCAAGCATTACGGTGTGAGTACAAGAATCTCTCTCTCTCTCTCTCTCTCTCTCTCTCTCTCTCTCTCTGTCTGCCTGTCTCTGTTTATCTCCCTCTCTCTTGGTTTACTCTCTTCTCGCTCTTTCACTATCACACTCTCTGGCTACTCTCAGTTACTGAGTTTGATTTGAAGAGACTAAAAGCAACAGGATACTGAAACAGACAAAACTAGTGTCCCAATGGATTATTCTCTAATGTCACATACCTTAGTATGTGTTTTATGGGCAACTGGGTTTTACAGTTACTTGTGCACATTTAGTTGTATGTGCAATGGTGTGTGTGTGTGTGTGTGTGTGTTTGTGAGTGTGCTATTGTGTATGTGTTAAATAGCACTGTCTTGGCCCCCATCCACCCAGGCCTTGCCCCAGCATCCTCTATGAGTGACAAACTGAGTAATACACAGACAGATACACACACAGTTTCACTGACAAACACGATAAGGATTTGCCACGGAAACACTGACATGGACTGACTGATGGACGTCTCCATGGAGACCAGTCACTAAGACTGACACAATGTCTCTCACAGCAGAGGGCTGTGCCAACCAAATCCGACGCAGCAACAGGGACAGGGAGAGTGAGAGCCACGGAGAGGTAAAGAAATAGAGAGACAGAGTAGATTGGAGTGGAAGTGTACTCTACCAACCCAACACTGACACGAACGACACGAATAGAAGGCAAGAGACTATAGCCTACCTGGAAGCAGTCTGCCTCTTTTCTAGAAAACCTACTCCCTCCTTCCTCCTCTCCTCTTTTAATTTGCCGCTCTCTCTCACCTCAGTCTTGCTCCAATCACTCTCATGTCTGCCATCGTTAGCATGTCCCTCTGGTAAACACAGCTTCTTCTCTTGTACCCTGCTTATGCAGTGTCTATGCCCCTCTCCATAACACGCGTGCCACTCCTCCCCTGCCAATATCAGTGGCTGTGGCTCTATGCACCTCTCCTCCTCGGCTGATTTCTCCACCCCTCTCCTCTCCGCAGGTTCTTCCTCCACCCCTCTCTCCCACGCTGTGCGAAATGGAAGCGCTCGCCGAGACCCAGGTTGCCATGGTAACCTGCTCACTCACCATCTTGCGTGTCTCCGTCACATCGGCAGGGGTTCGGGGCGTCCGTCGCCTGGCTCGGCAGCTCCCGAAGCAGGGCTGATCCATCACTCATTACTGGGGACCGGGTCTCGGCCCTGGCTGGCTGGCTGGATGGCTGGTTGGCAAGCTCCAACTCACAAGGGCTGCAGCATCACCCAGGCCAAGGAAGCTAAGGGAAGGGGAAAAAAACGCAAGAGGGGCAAAATATATAAATAAGGCCAGTCCCACTGAGTCAACACTCTGCATACAGCCAGGGAGCACGGAGAGGGAAGGTAAACACACATTGGGGGCATGGGCACGCTCACATGACGGCACAGAGTATAATTCGTCTAACCATGGTCTACCCAGGCTGTGATTTATCGCAGTAATGGAGCGTGATGTCACGTTTGGGGCCCCTCGTCTTGAGGTTTTGTGTCCGCGGGGAAGCGCAGCGGATCGGATGGCTTGGAGCCCGACCTCCCCTGGCGCCACCCTTCCGCCGGGGCATCGCCCGCCCGCCTCGCTCTGTCGTTGTCCTCCCACCTGCTCAGTGCGAGGAGCGGGAGCGAGGATGACTTCTGTTGACGTGTCACCCCTCGCTGGCTCTCCTACGCTCCTCTTCCCAATGTGGAAGAGAACCTCCTCCTCTCTCCAACAGTTGCGAGAGAGAATCACCTGAGAAAAATGGAGCTGACGTTGTGCCAAAATTCTAGCTTCAACTTGCCGGTTATTTATTGTCCTTTTCATTGAGCTATGAGTGGGCAGCTCACCCAGGAACGAAGGAACCATATCTATGCACAGAGCTTGTATCCATTTTATATACAGCTCATATATTGATTACAAAGCACTCCAGGGATCACAACAACAGCTTTCCAAAACCAGCTTTAAATAACGTAGCTATGTTCCGCAATACCCCGAAGGGTGATCCAACCCATTTTGCTGACACTTCAAAAGGCCTTGCTGAGAAGTGCTGGTTGTTGACAGCCCTCTCAGAGGGTCTGAGTGATCTTGGTCAAGCAGCTCCTTGTGGATCTGGATAAACCAAAGACCACACCAACATGTCTTCAGGGGTAGTACACTTTGCAACCACAAAATGGCATGCAAGTGAGATGAAGCAGGGCTTTGATGGATTTATTAATGTTACATTTTGAAAATAGAATAGTATTGAATAGAAGGGAATTGAATAGAAGAGCTAATTGTCAATCTGTCACATCCCAGAAAAAACACAAACTGTTACCCTATCATTTATACTCCTGCGTGATAATCTTTCATGACCTCTAGTCAAGACCGTCGGGTTGCTTTATCATCATCATCATCATCATCATCGTCGTCATCATTAAACTTAACAGCATCAATATGCCAGAAATGGCTGCGCCCTCAGTGGACAAACACAAACACCAAACCACACACACACTAAGTGAGGCAGACAGAGAAGAGGCCCCCAGCTTGACTCTGTCTTGCTGTATTGAGTTATTATGCCACCACTGACCTGAAACAAATTCCTCCCTAGATTTAGGCCAGGATGCAGTCAAGCCACCATAGCTACAAAGCGGAGAGGTCACTGGAGCTTGACCTCCTCCATGACACAACCCCCTTTACCAACACATGATCTAACTGGAGCCCAAGCACCGTTTTCACCCAGCATTGCTTTCCCAAACCGCCCGTGAAACAGGGAAGGGTTGCTGACCACTTTCATTGGTCCAGCCACTTTTAATGGCGTGACCTAACAGTGACCTGAGCGCTGCAGTCACCAAAGGGACATAGCAGACACATGAGTGAGAAGGGGACTGAAAGCTTTTCAGCATGACAACCAGCTTTACCAGACACATTTGGGCTCTGGTTCCAGCCAGCTCCTAGCCCAACCACCACGGGGAGGAGGGCAGCCCATCGCCACAGTCCGTCCGTGCCCTCCTCCCTCACCAGACAGGAAACCCGGCGAGCACATCCTTCTCCGGGGAAATCTCACCAATTCCAATTATGTCAATCCAATGGATTATAGTATTCATTTTCTATCATTACCCGCTGCCATTCTCCCAACTATTATTCAATAATTAATGCGCAGACAGTCATCATGGCCCCCTAAGGGCCAACACCCAGGCCCGAGCGGGAGGCTCCATCAAACCAATCACGGCTAATTATATCTGCACCGCCATCAGTGGCCGATTCGTATCTCCGCCGCTGATAGGGTCAGGGCTGATCCTGACTATCCCGGCCCCGGTTGAAACGCTGTCAGACTGTGCCCTTGGAGGAGCCTTCTGCAGCGTCCTCCCCCTGGTTAAGGCAATGTATGTGCAGGAGATGACAAGCGGCGACTGGCGTGACAGCACCGCGGAGCTGCGTGGCTGGGCTGCGTCCCTCTGCATATGCAGGAACAGCCTGATGTGGCTCTCCCTCACACAGCCCAGCCTCTCCCAAAGCTGATCGGCGTGCCGGCATTCAACTTCGACCCTAAACCTGTGGACATCAGCAAGTCGGCCCACCATCAATCAGTGACACTCTCACCCCGCAAAGGAGATCAGCGACCAGCTTGCCCTGATTAAAATAGGTTTGGTGTCATCCCGTGTGTGTGTGTGTGTGTGTCTCTCTCTCTATCTCTCTCTCTCTCTCTCTCTCTCTCTCTCTCACACATACGCACACACACACACACACACACTTTCTCTCTCTCTTTCTTGGTCTCTCTCTCTCTCTCTCTCTCTCTCTCTCTCTCTCTCTCTCTCTCTCTCTCTCTCTCTCTCACTGTGCCCATCACTCCTCTTCTTTCAATGATCTTTCTCACTTACACATACAAAGCTCATCCATATGCATATCGCAATAAGTCACTCACACACACACACGCAGTAAATAGACACATACACCCCCCACCCCTCCAGCAACACACTCACGAACAAAATTACACATTTTCTTACACACATCCACACACATACATTTGTGTTCTCCTGGTAGCCTTGCAAGTCCAAAGCATTATCTCACAGTCTCACACCTATTTTTTCTCCTGGCCAGGTGTGCAGATGTACTGTGATTCACTGTGTCCCTGTTAACCTGCTGCCTTATTTTCATCGAGCTCGCAGTGTATGCGCAAGTGATGGGACTTTTGGGAAAATTAAAAGGGCGTCTGCCCTGATTTCTCCAATGACTGAAATCACTCGACCAGTACTTAATTTGTGACAGAGGAAGGACTCAAGGCTGGACGTTGTGGGCCATGTGTGGATATGTGTTAAAATTAATGGCTGACACTTAAAATTAGCCAGATGACTGGACACAGTTGACCTACACCATATTCTTTATATAAAAATAATCAGGCTGGTGAACAACCATGTAGAGAACACTAGAAAACAGGTTTCTCTATCCCATTATTGGTCAACAAAAGAATACACTTATCAGCCTCCATTATTCTGGAGCAAATTTTACAATGCACAAGTCTTTCTTTCAAATTAAACTGCATACAGATTAGCATTATTAGTATATTATTATTATTCGTATTATTATTACTACTACTACTACTAATAATAATAATAATTATTATTATTATTATTATCATAATAATAGTAACAATGACAACAGAACACTAAATGTATGTAGTGCTTTTCCAAACATAAGAGCACTCACTTACTTGTAAGCATAATTGTAAATGAAGGAAATCCACAAAAGATTCCTTAATAAACGATCTCCTGCACTGCTCACAGCAGTGTGTTCAACAGGACAGTGGAAATCTCTGGTTCAAACTGCGTAGCAGAATTTGGATTTCAATCAAATATTCTAGTTGCACAACATTAAGTCATCCGTGTTAACCTTTCCCGGTGAATCATGACATTGTTTAATTTTAATAACACGCACATTAGGTCAAGAGGTGCCATGGCTCTGCACCACCAAGACCCAAAAACAGCGCAGAGCGCAGAGTTTGCTAAGCCACACTAGAGATATCCTCCAGTTCCACAGCTTGTATTCATTCAACATGGCTGGTCTTTGGATTGGCTTTTCTGCCTCCTGCACAAGTGCCAACGCGCTGCCTTTCAATTGCAGACTATGGGAAATCCATGTCACTCTGTCTCTGCTACCCCCTTCACCCCAAAAAGTATCAAAGATACTGAATAAATCATTTTCTTGTTTGCCTCTGACAGTCTTGTTCTCACAATTGGCTACCTTTTTGACCTCTGCTCCTCCTGATTTATTTAAACGGGTCCCAAGGACACACGTGGGCAAATCCGAGGCAGTCGCGCTACGCCAGCCAAGGACAAAGTGCACAGAGAGAAGATTTTTTACAACAAGCACTTTTTTTTTTTGACCTTCTGTTTACAGTGACGAGACGTCTTGATATTTCCGAGCCCTGCCTTCAGCTAAAAGACCTCTTCTCAAACGTAATGTCATGTGGCATCCCTCTCATAATGCCAGGGCCTCGCAGTGACTCGAGCTGGTGCATACGGCCGAGTTGGCTGAGCCCTGTGATTATCCGCTAAAGCTACACCTCGCATCTCCCTCACATCTTACAGTTCTATGGGAAGAATAAAGTGGGTGCTTTCAGGGCAACATAAAACCTTATTGTCACCTTAAATTTTTACATCTGGAGTTTTGGCTGGATGTCACCACACTTGCAGGCTGCATTAGAAATGCTGTAAGTCATTGTCGTGGATTGCTTGCCACCAGCATGCGGTGTTTCCCTTACTGCGAGAAGCATTCAAACCTTACATGGGCGCTTGAAAGGTCCGATAAGATCTCCACTGCCTGTACTTAGGAGTGAGTGCAACATTATCACGCTGTCAATGGGAGAGGATACAGGTGCCAATCACATGACATGGGCTGGGCTGCACGAAGAGAGGAGGTTACAGGTTGCAACGACTACCACAGGCATTGCATGCATGTGTATGGAATAATGCAACATCAATCTCATCATCATCAAAGTATAACTTCAAGAGATTTTTTTTCTCTCTAGCTGTATCATTTGGAAGGTTGTCACAGCATGATAAAATGCTCAGATATAATTTGTGTTATCCCAGATATGTGTCACACATATGGCGCTAAAAACCGTATTTGAGCTGATTTCCATCACTCCCAGCTTCATCTTCTCAAAGCCAAAATGTAGCTAACTGGCTCTAGAATGGCGCTGGAGGGGACTCTAAATGCACTCTCTCCCCTTATTCAAAGCTAACTACCAACTGCTCAACACTTCAGCCTCAATTTAATCCTGCCCCAGTGCCCCACTTCGCCCTCCAACACCCCATTAATAACGGACGCCCTATCATAACCTCAAGAGATTATCCGATGGGCCCACAGACTGCCAGCAATCTCTGTTCTGCCGGTCCTCCATCCGGATTCTGAAACACTGCACATTAGCATTCAAATCCTCTCATAACCGTATCATTGTGTTGCAGATAGAGGCAGTAGATCTTCATTCATCAGCTCTAATCTATCTGCTCCTTGTTCTCAGCCAGGGAGTCCAGAGGCGAAGCTGAAGCACAGTTTAGCCTTGCTGCATGCAGTGGCCGACGCAGCGTAATTTCTTAAATCCATTACGGGGTCACATAGAAAGACAAACAACAGCCTGGCGTCCTAAATGTTCTTGCGCTTAATTAGTGGCGTGATTATGACAACTAAAATCTAACAATTTAGAACGATATTGATTATAAATAGAAGTTATTAGATTTTTGCCTTTGAGTTTTACTAAATAAACCAATGTTACCATGAATTTAATTACTCCGCCAGGATGTGAGTTTAATTTAGAATTATACTATGTCAGAGAAAAATGGTCAGCAGGAAACTGGTACTAAGCTTACTTAGTAAAGTCAATACACAGCTATATATATTGTGTATATCTCAGTGATTTTTCATTTTATGTAAAAAAAAAATATATATTGTGTATATTGTGGTTCTATTCTACGTAGTTGCTGCCTACCTTGCCATAAAAATGTCTTTTATTGGAATGATCCTGTGTTATCCTGTGCACAATTAAAGCACAAATAAAACACTTCAAACTTTGAACTTTGAACTTGCCATAATTCCTAGATTACTTACAACCAAAAGTATCTTTTTCAATCGGACATGAGGGCAAAAATTTGGGTGGGGGTGATGGTAGAAGACATGCTGTCATTATCAAAGGTTTTTTAAAAGAACTGCCAATAGTTTACAATAAATCGCGGAGGTGCGCACAGGCAGTCCATCTCGACGGACGCAAAAACAAATGCACACCTAAAAAACACAAACCAATACGCGCGCGCGCGGAGACGGAGACGGACACACACACACACACACACACACACACACACACACACACACACACACACACACACACACACACACACACACCAAGCAGCAAACATAATTGTATTTTTGACATTCTGCATTATATTTACTCATTTACTTTTGATTGAGATCTGATGGAAATCACACTGGCGTCTGACAACAAAATTCGATTGAGATGCCTGTATTTAGTTAACATGTAGGCTGTTTCAGGAACATGTGAGCTATCTGGCCAAAGCGGTAAGATTTAGTCAAAGTCATGAAACAGATCTGCAAAACATTGTAATATATTAGCGTGTTTTTCGCACTCTAATTATTTCATTTTCTTACCTTATTCCAAAAATATAGGCTATTCCACTGCAGATGCGTAGAGTCGCGGTCGGTGTCTTCTCTTTCCTTTGCTCTCCCTCGCTCGCTCTCCCTGTCGTTTCTGTCCTCCCAACCCGCCTTCACTCTCTCTCTTTCCCTCGCTCACTCAAATTGATTCACCCTTTCAGAGATCCCGGGCTAAGGCGCTTGTTGTCCCGTCCAAGAATTTGGAATATTGTGTTAAACCTTAAGCAGCAAGGAAACATATAGAAAAACAAATATTTTTTTTGTCAATCTTATGAAGAATATTTTAAAAGTATATTTTTTTGTTGATAGCTGTGAGCTCTGGGAAGCAGCCGCTGTTAAACTACATTTTTAGTCCAGGTTTGAAAATAAATAGAAATTAAGCTTTGCCCTGTTATGGATGTGGCGAGAAGGCAGGAAAACTGCGTAGTATTCTTGGTTATTTGGTCAAACCCTATTTTATGCCAACCATTCCCTGTTAGGCCTGCATCGTGGGCGAAGCAAATAAAGCAATTCACAACTCACGCAACCTAAAAGGTGTTAGGGCTGTTTCTGTATATGTGCGGAGTTGGTGGTGGTGGTGGTGGGGGGGTATTGTCTGCAGTTTAACCGGGTTCCCTTGGTAACGCTCAAACACGTACAGTAGAAAAGCCAGAGCCCCACCCCCTAAGCAAGCACTCCAGATCCTTGAACAGGTAGGTGCTCGGGCAGTTCTATTCGACTAATTGGTAGTACCGTGCCAATATTTGCAGGTAGACTAAAATTGTCTGGGGGAGGGGTAGAGAAAGTAAGAGAAGGATGGATAGGGTAGGGGCGTGGGTTGGGGGGCTTGGTGTCAGATCGGACTGATGATTAGCAGCAGATGGATAGCCTTCAAAATTGAGACAGTCTTTAAAGCCCATCACCTCTGATCTACACTTGAATGCACAGCCTGACACATACAAACAGTCTCTCTCGCTCTCTCTCTCTCTCTCTCGCTCGCACACACACACACACACACACACACACACACACACACACACACACACAGACACAGAGAGAGAGAGAGAGAGAGAGAGAGATACATTAAGGTATATAGGCATTCGTCATTCTTTTCCATAAACACATACACACAATCTTATCTACACACAAACTTATTCTGTGCATTTAGAATCGCTAACCGGTTTTTCTGTTCTTAACAGTTACAAGAACCCTGCAATCGATCTGCTGTGTACAAAGTCCCTTTCATGTGTGTACATGGCCTCAGCTGCCCTCCCCCCTTTTGCCCCTGCTCTTCCGCTCCTCTAACCCCCCCCCCCCCCCAAGCCTCACCAGCTTCCCTCGCTGCAATACACAATGGAGCAGACTCTCTGCCTTTACATAGCATCTTTACAATACACTCCCTTTATCCCTTTTCCCTCTTCTTGCCTTCTCCTTCCTCTCCCTGCAGTAATGATGTTGCATTGTTCAAAGCTTGTAGCCGTCCTCTGGAATTCCATACCAACGGGTGAACTCACTTGCAGGGCTTTTGCATTGCATCGCTCGTTCTCCATAGCCCTCCCCTGCTCCCGCCCTCCCTCTCTCTCTCTATTAAATTTCCAGTCACACAACAGTGCAGTGGATATCCCTCCCTCTCTCCAACGCGCACACACCACAACCCTTCCTCCTTCTCCCTTTATTCTACCTCCCTCCCTCATACTTTCCCTCATACACTTACACACACACACACACGTGTGCACACATGCACACCTTCGCACACGCACGCTCACAGACACATATATACACACACACACACACACACACACACACACACACACACACACACACACACACACACACACACACACACAGTCAATGACGTTGTCATCCTGGATTTCTCTCTATCACTTGCTCCTGATACTAACTGTTCAACCCCCCCACTTCGAACCTCTCAATCTCATTCACTGTTGATATAGACTGCTCTCTTTTTACCTAACCCAATCGCTTCATCGCTCCCCTCTCATTATTCAAATGAGCCCCACACACTCAACTCCCCCCCCCCTTTCTCTCTCTCCATCTCTCCCTGCTTCTGGGTCTGTACTGCAGTGTCTGCTCAGGCTATGATGTGGATCACACCAACCCCCCCTCCTCCTCTTTATCTCTCTCTCTGTCTGTGGTGTCCGTCAGGGCAGCCTATAAGTGACTGATTGAGTGGACACCACAGGCCGATAAATGAATTGAGATGGGAGCCACTTGGAGGATGACTGCACTTCACATGAAGATAGAGAGGCTGCTATCTAGTATTCTGGGATCTGTTGCCGTGCGCTGTGCTGCAGCAGCATATTGGAACCCTTTGCCCAGGGTCACGATGAGATCCCAGGGCCGTCGAGAGTGACGTGAGCCGCAGCTTGGCCGACGTCCTCAGCTCTGGCTTTTGCGGCCTCTACGTGTCAGGGCAGCCTGGTGAGGGCATGAAGTGGAGCCAGGGGGAACCTGCTGTGTTCCTCTTTTCCTTTTGTGGCCGCTGTTTCCTTTTGTTGGGGGTCTATGGACTGAACTTTCAGCAGCACAGGAAGAGCTGGGCCCACTGTGAGTGCCGCGCCGTAGAGATGAACCGGCATGACCCTGACAGTGGACATCTTAACCAGCGAAGGAGATTCTTCGCTGCAAATTGATCATTTACGCATCCAAGCTAGTGATGTGTGGTGCCCCCGAAGCTAAACCCCTTACCACGGACGGCTGTGTTTTACCTTTTAGAGAGAGCCCAAGAAATGGGCTCATCTCTAGCACAGAGGTAACCAAGCTTGTGCCTTTCCCCAAAGAAGCCGGCGTGTCCGCTCCGTCAGACCGAGGGCCGCTCGACAGCCGGCTCCTATTAGGCCTCATTCACTTCTCTCTGGCTGGGACCAAGTGGACCTCGACCAACGGGGTCCCTGTAGACAAATCCAATTCCAGGTGTTCCACGCTCCTCCACCCGCAGACGCCGGCCCCTCTCCCCCTTCCCTTTTCTCCAGACCAGGCACAAATCTCCAACAACAGGCCCATCATAGCTCATCTCTCCCTCCCTGAAAGGCTTCTTAACAGTAGTCTCCTGCACCAAGAGACCCTGTCACCATTTCCTCCAGCTGGCCATAAACCAAACTCTGCCCCCAGGCCCATAAACCCCATCAGGCCCAGCAACACTTCTGACACCGGGCCAATAAACTGCATCCCAAGCCCCCGTAAACGCCAGCCCACCTCCCCCGGGAATTTCAACAAAGGACCCCCTGTATCAGACCTGATGCAACAGGACACAACCCACAGCACATCAGCTCGAGGAGGTTGATGAGTGTACTGCATGTAACGTTCATGATTTCAAATGTGTTGATTAAACTTTCATATGGGTGTGAAATAGAACACTTGTAAAGGGGTGCATGTGAGCACAGCACTTGTTATAAAGGGAACATTGAGATGGTAATGAATTCAGACAGGTAGATAAACAGAGAGAGAGAGAGAGAGAGAGAGGGAAATAGAGAAAGAGAAATAGAGCGCGCTATAAAGAGTACTCTAGCTCTGCTCCCAGGGTGGACTGGTGAAGAAGAGATGGGAGAGGCGAGCATCAGCCACTGAGGGACTAGTGTCTGTCTGTGCAAAGCCATGTGAGAGGGGCTGAGGAAAGGCTTAGAAACAAGAACCCAGTGTCACGGTCTCCTAGCAACCGCCTCTGTCTCCCAGGTGACAGGGACTGACATCACTTCCTGCCTATGCGCAGGCGGACCCAAGTCTGTGCAGTCGGGCCGCGCTTGTAACACCAAACATCGTTCCGATATTGTTTTGTATTTGCAAGTGGGAAGACACAAAGTTCAAAAGCTCCTTACCAGAGTTCAGCGTTCTTGCATCTGCGCTAAGCGTGCTGGGCAGAAATTGTGTAAAACACAAAAGCGCTTTGTGCCAAAATGATTAATGGAAAATAATGTGTGTATTAAGTATGTGTGTCTACGTTTGAGAGGCTGTGGCCAATATCGGGCACATATGTGGTCTGTGCGCCATGTGCGCATGCGGTCAGCCTGATTGCGCGTTATGCCAGAGAAAACATGGCCAACTGATGCCATCTGGTAGAACTACTTGGCACAAGGGGCCCCTCTATGGTTCCACAACATATTGGAGTAGTTAAAATTAACACTGTGACACCATTTGGCACCAAAAGACTTTGAACTATCTATTTGTGTGTCTATTCTGGTCTTTCTATCACCTTTAGGGGTCAGCCCCGTAATGACATTTCAATCTATTAGAACTATGCTAACAATGTGTTTTCGGAAACCTTTGAACATTTAAAGAAATAAAATACATACTAGGTCGATTGTCTCTTGGGGCAAATTAATCTTTATTTTATCTTAATAAAACAACATTTTCTATACTTAAAAAAATCCAATGTCAGAAAAGTAAAAGCTCGATAAAAAAGACATACATAGTTCAACATTTAAATAATTGAACATGTTTGGAGAAGCCAAAAATTGCAAAGCGCTGTTGTCACAATCGGACCCGTGAAGCGATGGACTACTGTACAGTATGAATCTGTTTTGCATAATGGGCTACGGCTATACATGCTTGCTTTGTGCTCCAACTCCAGTTCCTCTGTAAAATACAAACACCTGACCAATCCCTTCATACGCTCTGTTTAATGCTCAAAAATAATCCAATGAGAGCAATGAGGCGAAACAAGGCAAACTGCAGTATCTCCATCCGTCACCAGGAGCAACGTAAAAACAAAGGTATTGTGGGAAACGCAGTCTTAAATAAGGTCCATTAGAATCTCATCCTCCATGACGCTAGAGACATGGCTTGGGCCAGAGGCTTGGGCCACGTTGCCTCGTTGACCAGCCATCAGCATCTGACCTGTCGACGGGGAGGAGAAGAGGCAGAGATTTACAACCCTCATGAGGGACCTCTCATAAAGAATCAGCCACCAGAAAACAAGACAAGGAGGTGTCTTCCACTACATTACTGAATGAGTTCATAAATATTACGCAACCTAAGAAACCTCCAATCAACCTAATGCTCTGTTGAAAGTCTGCGCGTGTGTGAGAGAGAGGGGAGTGCTGTGGCCCACCTGTGAGAGGTTGTCGCCACTGGCCTTGCATTTGAGCGCCCCCTCCTGGTGTTGGGTGGACTAGCTGTTGGCCCAGCCCTTGGTGTGGCATCATTCCCTGCATGTGAGACACCCCACCCTGCTGAGAGGGTGTAAGAGAGAGCAGAGGTCTGGGTAAGTAAAAGCTGTCCCGTTTCAAAAACTGCTCAGAAGGAAACCTCGACCTCCAGAACTATTTAGATGGCAAAAGCCTTAACTGATGACAGATACCATGGAGACTGAAGTGTTTGATTTGCAATTTAAAACTAAGGAATTTGGCAAAAGACATGGGCTTGCTTAATTCAGTTTGAAAGATTCAGATATTGGCTATGCCTCAGCCTAGCATATTCTCAGATCTCTACAAGCAATTGAGGTCTCCCACACTGGAAAGTGAGAAGCTGAATGTGTACACTTATTTACAGCTAATTACAGATCTACCTCAAAAGAGTTCTGAAAAACAACAAACAAGCATAAAATGGCTACAGGTTCAATATTCTGGCCACATAATGGGCAAAGTTGGTTGAGACTTTATCACTTGAGAAGATATCACGGACAAGGTCAAATGCCAAGAACCAAAGGTTAACTTTTTTTTGTTTATTTTTTTTACTCTGGGAAGCTCTGCCTGAGTATGCTGGAGCTGTGATACAATTTTCTTTTGTTGCTTTTGAGATTACCGAGCTAGCCTTTCCGCACAATACACTGGGGTAAAATAATCAGAGATGGACAATTAGCTAAAACTCCAAAACACTTTTTTTCCCCAAAGCAAAATGAAAATAGTATAGTTGTGACTCATTATCAGGTCAAGGGTGACGTTCCCTTAATAGCTCATGAAGCATATGTTTTGATCCCCACTTACTGGCTGTTGTTGGCTGAGCAGCAGACTGCGCAGCTGGGGGTTGGCTCCTGGGTTCGGAAGGCGGAGCATGGCTCCCTGAGGCGGAGCTTGGCCGCCTTGAGCCACCTGGTTGGGTGGAGCGCCAGAAACAGGTGGCTGCTGGTTGGCTGCGCCGGCCGTTCTCATCGTCATCTGAGAAGGGGTGCCAGAGTTCAAGACGTTAAGAGGAGCAGAGAGATTTGCTAAGTAACGAGCGGTGTGTTAGATGCTAAGTGCACTCAGGGCCCCGAGTCGGCTATGTGCACTCCCCAATTATTAAATATTTGTTTCAGCAGATAAACATAAATGAAAAGTGCCGTCTATTATTAATGACTTACCCTACTGAATAAATTCCTTTATACTTCCTTCAAATACATATAAATGCCTAGACTTGCTTTGATTCAATTGCCGTCAATTTGAGGTTAAATATATATCATTTTGATCCGGTTACGTTTCCTTGAAGCAAATGATGTCGTTTGAAAAACTTTGTTCCCTCATAAATTAAACATGTTTAAGTTTAGGCAAGCGGTACAGAGAACATCCAGTCAATGCATGAAGTTAAGGCATGCCAGGAGAGAGGGAGCAGTTCACCACAGTGGTTCAGGACACTGTGTATTCAAGTGTTACATTAAGCCACATTTTTGATTTTTGCTTTGTTTTTTTAACATCATCTATGCATTTAATTAACAAATGCCTCCAACGATATTATCCGATTGTGTTATATTTGTATATGATATGTTGTTTTTGAGTATGCGGCGGCTAGGAGTGTGTGTGTGTGTGTGTGTGTGTGTGTGTGTGTGTGTGTGTGTGTGTGTGCAAAGCGGAACAGGAGTGTGTGAGACGGCCGGCTCTCACCAGGGTGTTCTGCCTCTGCTGCTCCTCCATCAGAGAGACCTGACTAACAGGGGGCATGCCCACCACAGACTGGACACAGTGGAGAGGACAGAGGAGCGAGCGGGTGGTGGTAGTGAAGGTGGAGAGAAGAGAGAGGGGAGGAGAGGGTTAACAGGGCATGCAGTCATCGACCAGGGCAGGAGGAAGGCATGTGACAGGAGAGGGCCAGGCAGGGAGGCTCCGTCGGGGTGCATGGTGGTGGACCGCCCTACCTGCTGCTGCACGTTGCCGTGGGGGCCGGGGAGGGGTCCGGTGGGCCTGTTGAAGCTCTGGTTGGGTGGGCCCTGGCCTGGAGGCATGGGACCTCCAGGACCCAACTGTGAGGAGAACAGAGACGGAGAGGGAGTGACCCTCAGTTAGAAATACAACATCCCTCACAGTTTGCACACACTGCTCATTTCAGAACTCAAAATGCTTAGGCTCTGAGCGGAAACAAAACAGTTGGTGGTACTCGGTTGTACTGCTACCAACACGTCGGGCAAAGACTGGTCTTCTGTTCCTCTTACCATAACATGCTGCTGTACAAAGAGTGTACTTGCAACAAAAGGATCCCATGTTTTTGAAAGAGAAACATGATGTATCTCATTCGTTTATTATAGTTCAGCGCTTTCTGTGTCACATTTCCAACGAAATGTTCAATATTATATCAGCATGGAGAAAAAAAAATCTCAGTACTGAAAAATGCTCCTCTAGGTCCTTACACACAGAAACTACAAATTAAATCATGTTAAAAATGCAGAAGCCATAAGCCGGAATACATGATGACACAGAAGGAGAAAAATCTTTCAATAAACTAGTTTGTTTCTTCTTTCCTAAAGGCCCTGGCACACAGACACCAGACTTCCTGATTCACATAGCTCTTTCCCAAACGCACACAAATCTGCAGCCGGCGTAAACAAGCGTCATCGACCTTCATTAGAGCAGCGCGATGGCCAGAGCTAAGTGTGGCTGACTAACAGAGCCCTGCTGTTACTCGGACTGTCAGAGGGCCGGCACGCTCCAGTGTTCCTCTGGAGCCATAGGCGGCTTATCTGGGGGCAGACATTCGAAGCATACATCGAGGCTGACGTGGCACACGGTATTCAAAGGGGGCGGGGAAAAGAGGGTACCCTTCCTTGGGTTCTAACCCCTCCCACCCCGCCAGTGGGAAACCCCTCGAAGCCCTCCCGAAGCCATGGGCCCCTGCTCACCGAGCGGTGCTGCTGGACCTGCTTGTGGTTAGTGATGACCTGCCGGATGCCGTTGACGAAGCCGCTCTGGTCGTTGGGGATGAGGCCCATGAATATCCTCTTCTTAGAAGAGTAGAGCAGCATGAGCACGCGCACCTCACAGGGGGCACTGTGGGGGAAGTGGACGCAGCCGGCCTGCAGACACACACACACACACACACACACACACACACACACACACACACACACACACACACACACACACACACACACACACACACACACACACACACAC
>JAVQJS010146876.1:0-25267 GCA_036024795.1 Galaxias rostratus | reverse complement strand
CCCCCCCCCCCCCCCCCCCCCCCCCCCCCCCCAGGACGGTTACGCTGTAAGGCCGGAAAATAATTTACTCTCATCCACCCTCCCTGAAGACCACACTAAGTCTCTTTGCTATGTTCAGTCAGCAGATTTGGAAACATCTGTCTGAGAATTGGGAGTAGTGCCTTTTGTGCGATGTGTTGGCGTCTGCCATCCCTGGCAAAACTAACCCGGACAATTCAAATGGAGACAATGTCTGACAGATGCATTCCAAATAATTGTTTTTCTAAACAACGTTGAGGATCCCAGACAAATATATTTTGGGATGTCCAGGGAAATCTTGGGTTTATGGCTTTGAAATGTTAATGTGCAATTTGGGTATGTGTGTGTGTATGTGTGTGTGAGAGAGCATGTGTTATTCCAGGACTGAAGCATAGCCATTGGGCACAGCACTGCTGACCTGCTTACTGAGGAGAATAATAATCATAACCTTAGATCTAAGGACCACGAGGTTAAACGCAAACGCGGATGCTCCACCTGATAACTATACACAAGCATGTCTAACATAGTCCCTACCACGCCAACAGAATCAAAAGATTTATCAAGAGGGAATGATCATTTTGTGCCATTTCTAACACCTAGAAGCCATCATTGTATCTATTTAACAGGGTCTTTCACATTGCCCCTGAAGCCCCTGAACTATGAAGGTAATCAAGCGGAAGTGAACACTGCCTCCCCTGGCATCATTACATGTCACATTAGGCAGCCATTAGCTAAACTAACAACCAGTCTGCTATTATTGGGGAATCGTGTCATGGCAAGCCTGGATTCCAAAACACAGGGCAGATGCATTGCACCCAATATGTCTGATGATTAGTATCGACAATATTGATGATACATTTCAGTAGTATATATGATCCAAGATATCTTAACATCCATGTGCTACTGTTGTTGTTCTCTCAGTCATGAGTATAGCAGTAGCAGTTATGTTCAGGGCAGGGAGTTGAGCGCAATGTGTTTAAAGGCCATGGCCGTGGGTCAGTGACGAGCTCAAGAATTCCTTCGTTTGGAGGACAGAAACCGTAACCAGACTCCTCCACTGACCATATTTCCCACGGGATGAGCGCTTTGGAGCTGAAAACCTGCTCAATCCTGGCTCAGGTATCACAGCTGCTTGACATCCCTGCAGACTCAACCTGAAATATTGACAGCTTTACTTTACAGCACCGTGAGTGGTCTGGAAAATATATGGGGCTCTTAAAAACAGGTTGGAGCGGTTCTCCATCCAAATACACTGCCATCTGAGACACATTCATTAAAGCCACAAAAAAAAGTTTTTTCAGCTGTACTTATTTATGGTCCTTTTTTAAACTTGCAAAGCATGCATAAGAAAAGCACAATGGCTTATCGTAATTTCATAACCCATGTTGTTATATGTATTAAACGTTTTTCTTATTGTGGCATATCTTTTCATAGGTTGCCAAGATTTAAACTCATCTAGGTTTCCCATGATATATATATGCTGCCCATTAACAATATCTCAGACATTCTCTTATCATTTACATTTGTATAATATAACACACACACACACACACACACACACACATATATATATACATTAGAGAGAGCGAGGGAGGGAGAGAGAGACATGACAACGTTAGTACAGCATCTCCTTTGAGGGAGACAGTACAGAAATAGACAGGGCAATGACTCACACCTCGAAGTGACCACTGACTGTAATAAGAGAGAACTCCTGGGTCTAGTATTAATGTCCAAGCTTATGCAAGGCTTGCAGACAAATACAACATGTCCTTATTCATTTGCCTCCTTCCGTCTCGTGTCTGGCAAGCAGCGATACTCAGAGACATAGTATGTGTTGGAGTTATGGTATGGTGCCAGCACCTTCAGTCTCACAGCAGCACTTTCTAAATGACCAAACACAGTTAAAAAGCACTGTGATCATTTTGTCACTATGACAGAGGGGGTAGTGAGGGGGACACTATTCTTGTGTCACATTCATACTGAATCAATGGGTGCGTTGAGATGAGTGGGATCCTAAAGAAAAATGATAGCAGACATACATTTGGTGTATTACAGCCAAAGAGGGCCTGATTATTAGGGACACAGGGAGCGATCACAGGTCAGGATACTTACGACAAAGAGAGGGTGAAGTGGAAGCGCTGGCGGAGCCCCTTGAAGGTCAGGAACGACTGCGGGGGGAAGTTGCGAGTGGTCATCTCGCAGTAGGGCTTCTCGTGGCCGCCCGGCGGACATTCACACCTGAACCCTCCAACCAGGAGGTTCACGCAGGTACCCCCGTTCTTACACACCCCCGGGGTACAGCGGCCCGAACGGGAGGACAGCTCGCAGCGCTTGCCTGGAGAGAGACAGATAAGAGATAATAGAGAAAAATATCATCTGTAGGACAAATGGCAGTGCCTGACCGTCTCCAGTGGCTCAACCTTTGGGACACCACACTAATCTTCTTCCTTCCAGTTCGCCTGACTAGCGTCTTTATTCACTACGCTTCTGCTGGCCAATATGGGCCATGCCTGGATACATTACGCCTTGAGCACTTTGCACACATGAGCCTGGGCTCGTGAAGCATGAGTGGGGAAGGGGGCAGGGCACGCACAATGCCAACTAGGGAAAGCTGGAGAGGAGGTCAAATCTGACAGACCAGGAGGACACACATGGGGGGAAGTGAAGAGAGCGGATGGGACAGCCAGGAAAACAGTACAGGGAGCAGCGGGGGGGGGGGGGGGGAAGAAAAGACGGAGAGGGGTACTGTAAAGGGGAAAGTGTGTCAGTGTGAGTGAGCCAGCCAGCTCATGTGTGCCATTTGTCTTCAGCCACTGGATAGGAGACTGTAGCAGTTGCTATGGCGAGACCGCATGCCTCTGTGCACGAGCTGGAATTAGTGTCAAAGTCACTAAGTCAGCTTTGGGGAAGATTTCCGATGTGCTGCTACTGTACCCCCGAACAGCAGACACACAAAGACACCTATCTATAGTCCATAGATGAACAGGATGCGTTTACAACACCTAATCACACTGCTGCCAGTCTCACTCAATTAAAACTAAAGCCCTTTTGTTCAACCTCTGTTGTATGGCACATTGATTCATTCAGCACAAAAGGCAAAGGACACTGTAGACATTTATCTTTAAGCACTCCAACAATAGCGTTGTACAATTTCACAAGGAGTTGTAGGTAAAAAAGGGAGATAAAAGCAAAAATACATAAAAAATTTGTGTGAAACAAGGCCAACATAAATATTCACTCTAGCCTGGCAACCAATGAAAATGTGTTGCGTTTTTGTGGCTGATGCTGCTTGGAGACCAACAGATCTCAACTACACTGGTGAGCGTCCAGTCGCCACCCTGTTGATACCTGATCTAATCTCTGTTATGTGGACTGTAACCTGAGCATAAACAAGGGCTGTGTGTGGTTCAGTAGGCCATCCCCCTGTGACACCTTTCCGCCACAGAGCAGAAACTTTAGGGGTTGCTAGGAGCCCTCAAATGTGGGGAGGGGAGGAGCTTGCCATCTAACATTCACCGATACACAGAGTGTTCTAATTAATTATTAAAGAAGCATTTCCTTTGGTCTATTTGCGTCCCCACATTGTTTACATTGGGCATGATTCATTAAGGCCGTCAGAATGTGCAGTTACCCCGGAACCCTTTCTTGTTTTGAAAACGAATGGTCTCAACTTCAAACGCTCTTCTAATGTGCTTTTATCTGCGGATAGGTCTGGAGACAGGTTTACATTTTGGGTTTAAACTTGAGACTTACCATAGATGACATTGCATTACATTAATGCAAATTACAACTGTAAAAAATACAGCATGCGGTCGATTGATGCAACTCTCTAAAACCAAACTCTAGGCAGCAACTCAATCTAAAATGTTCAACTAGTTTTCCAACACAAATACTCCAGAGTCATAAGATTGGTAAATAATGGAATAATCCACATATTAAACAGGAGCAAAATTTCATTTTAAAGATCATTAAATTGGAAATATCAGTCAAACCGTACAATTATTTTGGCAGAGGTACCCTTAGCTTCCCTATGGAGTGTTCCTTGGATGCATAGTCACAGAAATGCATCACCTCTCCTAAGTGAAACAGAGTGGGAGCGCGCATTGGGCTGGTAAAAATCCCCCTAGGACATGCCCGAGGCACTGAGCTAGGGAACTTCAGCTCTACTCAACACAATATTTAAAACAGAGCTTACCCCTATAGTAACCTATCCTAACACAGCGGTTCCACAGTGACAACGTACTGTAAAGGTTCCACTCGGATTCTTTTGCAGTTATACAACCGTTGCTGTAAAAGCAAGCAATGTTCACACAGGGATGTAAAGATGAATAATTGCACATGCGGAAACAAGCAGACCGACCGCTACACAACACACAAACAAACATGTCCTATCCCTCCTGTAGAATTGGCTGTGCTCTAATCGGGTGCGTTTCCACCATTTCAACAAACAACCGGTCAGGTGTGGCACCTGAGCCACCCAGAAAAGATGATCTTAAATTATGGGAGGATGCCATACAATATTAACGTCTCTATTTAAAGTGTTACAGAAATCATATCTTATCAAATGCTTATTTCCAAATTGTGAAACTGCTATAATTGAAATTTGACAAAGTATGCACACTACATAGTATTCTCACCTCATACTTGAAATATTCCAGTAGGGCATGCTTAGGATGGCCAGAATAGAGAATGCGTCTACGGCCACACTGACAACCCTTCTCTGACGGATTAATCCAAACAAATGCACACACCAACAGTACAGTAAATGAACAAATGCTGTCTTGGGCATAGTTGAGACATAGTGGGTTAGTACAGAAAAAGTTTGTGAAGTTGACTACACTAAACTCAGCCCTTCATTTTGTCCATTTAAACATGAGTGTAAATGATGGCTGTTTCCTGCTATTTTTCTCACTGTCTATCCTACTGCCATCTGGCAACGCCTACGGGCCAACAGTTCCACAACACACACATACACCATGTGAGGCAAGTACACATTTCTCAACAACCACATCCATCCGAACACACTCACAATTCAGCACTTACCTACCCACCCACCTACATAGAGAGGCCAGTTTGCACCTACACACTGACACACTGACACACACATACAGAGCTAGCAAATGAGCCCCCTCCCCCCTACTACTTGACTACTTGGCGCTGTGGGGAGATTGTTGAATTCAACACTCACTCAGGCTGAACAGTGGGAGCTGCACATTACATACAGGACAAAACCCATCAAATCAATCTGTGTTGGCCAGTGTGAATAGCCTTGTTTGAACAGATACCTGACACGGTGAGCCACATATCATAAATCGTAAATTCCAAAGACACATGGAATCAGATTTTCTGTTGGAACATTTAATTAAGTCGACCAAGCTGGGCCACTGAAATTGCTCAATCTTTCCAGGTCTAAGGAACATTATTTGCCTGTGGAGACATGCCCATTTATTACAGCTAACAAACACATATCATATAAACACACACAGAAAACATGTCTACTTTCTCTCTCATAGTTTAGTCCCACCATGCACACAGACAGGAAGAGACTAACTCTAAAGTAGACAAGAGTGACTGAGCCCACACTCTTAAAAGCAGTGCAAGCAAGGGGGCACAATGAAACATGGCTTTTAAGAGAGGTCTCTTAAGAACGACAGTTAGTGCTACTGTTGGTGCAGTAATGACCTGACAAATATAAGCCTGCCATCTGATCAAGTAGTGTGATAGAAATATTTACAATAGATCTTCACAAGAATTTCTAGAATAATTTAGAAATCGTTATGAAAACCTATGAAGGAGGGCTAAATGAGTATGGATATGGGTATGGATCCAGTATCAAACGGCAATTTAAAAGCACATAACTAATGCATACTTGAAAGAGAGATAATATACCAGATAAGGGGTTTGTTAAGCAAATGTAAGAAAAACATAAATACCAAAATAAAAACAATTTGTTCAAATGTACAATACCTTTAGCCATAGAACTACAAGAGTGTGCTACTACCAATAACAGGACTCTACCAGTGAAACGTAATGAAATTCCAGGCTATTTTAACACCAGATTCATTCCAGAATAGAGGTCTTCAGAGAGAAACCATCACTGAAGAACCAGCCTTTTATAACATATGGACAAAGTAGAGGTCAAATACTATTATTCAGCTCATTGATATTAGCATAATCTCATCCTATCCTCTCTGGCTCTCGTTCCACGGTCTCTCCACCTCACTAACCCGGGAGCCAACGGAGAGCAGATCCTTTTAACACTTTGAGGATGTGCATAATTTCTGGAGCACTGACTGTGGTTCTTCGTTCACTAATCTGGTTTACAGCTAAGAAAAATAATTTAAAATACAACTAGTATTAGCTTTTAGATTGTTCAAATAGTCACAAACTACATCGGAGCACCTCATTATCGTCCTCAGATAGTAAACTTCAAAGTTTATCCGACTGCATGAACCATACTCGGAGCTCATCCTATGCTCCTGCTTTTTTACGTTGGTATTTTCACCAGGGGGCATTTCATAAGGGGGAGACACACTTTCTGTGGTCATCCATAATTAATCAGGTCTTTCAGTTATTTCTCTCGGAAGCAATCCTCGGACCGAGCAAATAGCTTTTGTCTTCTCCATTTTGATCCACTCAACCTCGCACCAGTGGCCCACACACAGGATCACAAGCTTTACATATGACATCGAAAAGGCAATATACTGTAGCATATTGTGTTCTGTCAAAATGGTAATTTCCTACAGCACTCACAAGCCAGAGGTATTTTCCTTCTGCTGTATATACTGTAATCCTCTGGGAAAATAACTGGAGGGCTTTTATATTGTTATCACACAGTGTGTGTTAGCATGCTTTGCACTTCCCTTATAGCATGTCTTGTACCTCTTTACCCACTAGTCACGGCTTCAGCCCCCGGGTGATTGGAACAGGCATTTTCAAATCAATACCTCATCATGCTACCTTTTTCCTGCTCAATCAGTGTGATCACTTCATCGGTTCCTTGGCAGTGTCTAAATGGTCTTGTTCAATATATAGACCTGAGTGGAATGGAGACAGACACATTTAACTTCCCGTTGGACCTATCACATATTTTAGACTAATCCTATTACCTGAAGACAAAATGTTGTGGACAGAGGAACCTCACCTGTGTAGTCATCGAGGCACTCACAGGTGAAGCCTCCCTCTCGGCTGCGGCACACGCCGTGGCCTCCGCAGGGCTTGGAGTAGCACAAGTCAATCTCCGTCTCACAGTAGTCTCCTGTGAAGCCGGTGGGGCAGCGGCAACGCAGCCCGGCGATGGGGTGGATGGGGCGGAACAGGATGGTGTCGGAAGCCACAAACGGTGCCAAGCTGTCAAACTTCAGCACAGACACACACTTCATGTAGTTCTCGCAGGGCTCGCGCAGGCAGATATTGTCATCAAAGGGCAGCACCTGCTGGGAACTTATGCGGGCCAAAAGGCTGCGGTTCAGATACAGTCTCTCCTGGAGCTCCTCGGAGCCAAAGAACTCAGAGCTTCCACCAGGTCCCCCTAAGTCTTTCCCGGCCCTGCTGCCCCCGCGGCCTGCCTCTCCATGCTGCCGGCCGTTCCTAGGAACGGGCACGGCCACCGACAGACTGACGTTTAGGATGCGGGCGCTCACATCGGTGTCGTCCTGGACGTTGAAGACCACCACGTCCTCGCGGGCAGCAGAAAGGACACGGGCCACGCCGTCCAGGAACTGGGCCAGCAGCAGGGACAGGAAGTGCTCCTGAGATGTGTTGGCCAGGCGCAGCGTGATGCTGTTGGACAACATCTCGTCTGTGATGATGGTGACCTGAAGAAGACACTGGGCCGATACGGAGTGGATCCCATCTGGAAGATAGAGATAGAGATAGAGACAGAGATGGAGAGAGAGAGAGAGAGAGAGAGAGAGAGAGAGAGAGAGAGAGAGAGAGAGAGAGGATCTATCAACAACACTGAACTACACTTCAGTTCACATCAGACAGTGATATCCACTGATCATTCCGTGGGAAGGACGTCTGTTTAGCGTCATGTTCCTAGCCAAGATGGCAGACAAATAACAGATATGTGCCAAGGCTAAGACAGTCCACCACTTGTTGCCAAATCTCTTTGCAATTCCCCGCACCTATTCACAATTCAGGACTTTAGTCTTGGTCCACTGCTAAAAGTTACAGACTGATTAGCCATAATTTAATGAAACTGTTTTTCACAGCATTCTCCCTTTTGTGAGCATGCTTCATGTCTAAACAGTTATTTTGAGGGACAAATGCTAATCTGAATCCACAATGTTGTCCTAAGGATGGTCTTCTAATAAAATACCTTACAATCGATATATTCTGCTGATGATCTGGGCTCATGTCTGTGCAATACATAATTTGGAGAACAAGGGGAGAGGAACGAGGGTGAACAGCAGTCAACTCATGTGCCTCTGACAGGAACACTCATGACTGCTTATCAAATAGTAAAATTATAACGAATGCAACCTTGAAGATAACAAGAGCAAAAGTAACGTATGTCCGAGAGCTAACAAGCTAAACTTATCAAACTGTAAACATGCATTTTGTCCATTGAGACCTCAAGTCACGGTTGGGGTCAAACTTGGTTCCTTATCCAAAGGGGCAAAAAGGATACGTTAATGTTACAACCATGTTTGGCTATTATCTATCCATCAATAATGCTAGAAAATATTGAGGAAAAGCAGGCAGTAATTTTATTTTTTGCAACAGCTAAAAAACGTATTTAGGTACCATCTCACTGTAGGCGTCAAGGCTTTAGTCTGCACTACAGACATTTAAAGGGCAAAAACAAAACGAATCTAATCAAATCAAATTTGTCATGAAATGAAAGCTCCAGCCTCTTGCCCCCCACAATAATCAATGGTCCCTTTGTTTACAACCTCTGGAGGTGAGCCAGGGAACAGCCACGGTGGAGCAGAACCCATACAAACAAACAGAAGTGCCCGTTACCGAGTCCACAACTGGTGCTAGGCTGAGTTTAAATACAAAGTGCCAAGGAGGGAATAAAAAGAGGTATAGAGAAGCAAGGGGGCAGAGAGAAAGGGAGACAGAGCCCCATGTTTGACACAGCTTTAATCCCTCTGCCCCTAGCCAAGCCATTCCAGCACAGGAATACTACAAGCCCTGGGCAGTGGAAAAGGAATCAAAGGAGAATGAGGAAGGGCCATCTCTTACTTGTTTCACATTCTCCTGTAAACACACACGTAGTGTGAAGACACATACAACAGCCCCCCCCCCCCCACCACACACACACACACACCTGTGTACGCAAGGATACCCTCCCCAAGGAAAACATTTAAAACTTTGAGGCTTTGAGTCAAAGGGGCAGCGCTGCAGTGCAGACATAGTCAAATTTAGTCCATTTTATTTAGTTTTAATTACTTATAGTGTCAGAAAAAGGAAAATAGTGCTTTGGTGCCTTGTCTATTCAACTGTGTACATTGGCACTACTCATTTTCATCTTGCTTTTTTTATTTAGCTTTAAAAGGTCACTGCTGAAAGAAAGTCTTCTGTGCTTGGTAGAAAAACAACTACATTTATTTACAAGCTTTGACAAGCTAGTTCATTGCTGAGACATTTAAGCCGACCTCAACAGTTAATTGTGGTGAATAGCATCTACATCAATTATCGATCACAAACACAAATAGTACAATATTGCTTTCTTTTGAACCATCCCACATCTTACTCACTGAAGGCACATACAAACTGTCACGAAAGTCTATCTTTACTTTCTGAATGGTCTGAAGGGTTACTCAAAAATAAGTAATTCTGTACTATATATACAGCTTGTTTAGATTCAATAAAAATAAGTACAGTGATGTTGCATCAGTACAAACCCCAATCCATCTGTATTTATTACAATCAATCAAGTCCGTTTCTAAATTTTTAAATATACAGGTACATTGTGCATTGCATTTGCATTATCTGGCACCCGGCTGCACAAACAAATGTTTTCAAAGATGACATTCTAATTAATAATGAAATAACTTTGTTTCTAATGAATAGAGCGCCATGTAACGACAGCCTCTGCACCCCAACGAGGGACAGTGGAAAACAGATCCCATGAAACAAACAGCCAATCTTAAAGGTTACAATATGTATGAGGACAACAACCATTTCCTTAATGACATCCTCTGTCAATTCACATTCTTGTACTCAGTAATGGGCAGACTCCCATTAGAGACAACGAGTTAGGAAGCTGTTTGTGAGGAGAATCTTCCCAAATAAAGAAACGAGACAACCATTCTATTGGGAAGGATCTCCGCTTCGGAATAGATAGAGTTGTGGGCAGAGAGGGGTTTTAGCCAACACCGAATCAAAGGGATAGCTTTGGGACGAGGTGCCAGCTTCAGAGTGTGACACTCATGCCAGCTCTGAATCTGACCCCCTTTGGCCTTCGGATGCCAGGAATGCTCTCAGCAAAGAAGTGGTGCCAGGGAAACATTATACCCACGCTGCGAGCTCCCGGGCTGCGTTGCCGGAACATGTCTGATGTGTGACTTAGTAAGAGTGGAGGCTATGAGCGTGTGCATGTGTGGTGAAGGAATGTATGTGAGGCCATACTATGCATCCATATAATTAAGAGGCTAAGAATTAATCCTTGCAAAATCACGCATTTTGAAAATAAATTCCTTTGCACATGCGCACAGAGGGTATTGGGCCAACGTTTGTTTGCTTAGTGGTGCAATAGTCACTGGGCACTTCATTTTATTGAAACATCTTTATTAGATATGGTGAATAAAAAAAAATAACAGAAGCCAAGATAATTTTCAGTGACCAGTCAACAGCTTGAACTGTAGCATGTGGACACTAATGTTAACTCTGAACCATGGGATTCCAAAATATTCTATGCAATATGGTAGCTCTACAGGGGATCATTTAAGGCCATGTGTGGAAAACCTCACCAAACTCAACCAATCATACAGTAGTCTCTCCTTATTCACTCAGTGTAACAAGAACTTGAACAGCTGTCTTACCATGTGCCTGGGTTCAGACGCAACCGATAACATGTACTAGGAGGCAGGGGACGAGGAGGAAATACACACAGCTTTCCTTCTCTAAAATATTAATGAAACTCTGTTTCAACCATCCAATGGCCTATATTCCACTTTTAGGTAACGCTGCCTTAGCACAATAAAGAGGCAAACAGGGGCAGAACTTCAGATCTGTTGACTAGAACATTTGCTTTCTAAAACGTTTAACAAGAAGTAAATAGGATTAAGTATGATAGAAAAAAGCTACTAGGTACAACAACGGGGAGACAGATGTAGGCAAAACCTAGATGTATGAGAAATGGTGTGTGTGGAGGGAAACTGTTCTAATTATGCCCATTCACAAAGTAAACAAGATGCCACAAAAGACATGTTAGATTAGAATCAAGTAGGCACAGTGACCACAGCGCAGAGGACAGATATGTCCCCCATAGCAACATTCCCAACGCCCCGATGCTCTGCCGCCTCCTTTTTCTACAGACACAAACTCACTGGGGTAACTGGGACCCTACCAAAATCACTCCTAAAATACGTTGTAAAAACCATAATGCATTTTTTAAATCACCAGAGAAATTCGATTGTAGTTCCACATTACACAGACAGGTATTTGGTGTAGCTTCGTTTAGTAGCATTTGGTTACGAGGGCAGAGAGCAAACCAAACGTGTTAGCAAAGTCACGTCGCATTACCATTCATCATCATCATCATCAGGACATGAGATTGTGGATACACAATCAGCCTCAAACAGACCCTCATGCAGCCATACATCCTATTGTTGCCACCATGTAAAGCCGCAGTGATAGCCAGGACTTCAGTTTGATCTAGAGCCTGCGGGACCTTTATCAAACAGCAGGTGTGTGTTTCAGTGCGCCATGTTGGAGGGTTCCTCAGAGCAAGTGGGGTAATGAGATTGAACAGGGCCATCTTGGTGATTCAGGATCAGAATACCACCGTATGAGCGGAACGCACACAGCAGCTCTGAGCACATCAAAAAGCCAGGGTCCCAGATTCCCGAGATCAATAGAGAGGTTATAAATTAAATATCACTTCAGCAGAGAAAGGGCTTTGGGTGTCTTCACAGTTCACGCCCTTTACAACTCCACCAAGCTGCTCTTTCAACTTCAAAGTTGTACTCCTCTTGGTGCCATATAATATGTAAATAAAATCTGATGATTTATATACATAGTGGTTCTAGTTGGCTTTTGCTCGCCACAACGAGCAAAGCCTCCAGGTCTCTTTACACAAAATTCTTGATACATGGCATGCACCCAATGTCCTTACAAAGGAAGATAAGTTGTTTGTGCTTAAATTCACTGTGTAACTCCGAGGGCAGCAGTTTAAAGAGGCACGATAAACAGTGCGCTTTTAAATCCTTTCAGAGGTCACACAGTAGCACGGCCTCCATCGACATGACACATAGTCACTTCAGACATCAGCCGACCCAAGGAGCACAGCTTCAGCAGGGACAGCAACAGGATACACCCAGTTTAATTGAATTAATCTGAAGGCCCTGACCTAGGAATGCTGTGCTAATTAAATACGGTAATTACTGGGATTTTGTTACTCTTGGGTGACCTCAGTCTGATTTATTACACTTTATTACCGCTTCCCAAGGCTTTGGTGTTCTGTTGAGAAAACCTCACCATGACAGGATTATGTCCTCCACTGCAGCTGTTATTAATTCATGGAAATATTCCTATGGAATTAACCAACTCTATTAGGCGCATTGGGGTAGAGCCATTTGTAGGATGCAACCAAACATACACTTTTTATTAAGATTCCACTTCTTAGGAACCCAAACATTTTGTGACAGTATTTCTGTGCTTGGGATTCTTGAGGTATAACAAGAAGCGCATTGGAAGGGCTGCATCACCTGAACACAGTTACTTAGCGCCAAAACGCACTTGCAGGACCACAGGGATAATCCTCGGCTTCAAGCTACTCAGCGATCTGGGATCCGGGCCCAATCAGCCCATCATCAAAGGAGTGAGGGAGTCAGCCCTCTGTATACATTAGCAAGGGTTAATGTAGGTCAAAGATTTAGGGAGCACCGTTTTACCACATGCAGCTAGCGTCAAAGACATTTCACTATAACCGTGGTTATTGGGTTTGAGGCTGTGAGCGTGTAGCAAAGAGCTGCTAGAGCGCCATTTGTTAAATCATGCTAATTAGTCGTCTCTCTCATTAAAATCAGCCAAGTACACTCACTCTGTTGTGCTCCTATAATTAAAAAGCTAGAATTTGAAATGTTGACGATCAAAAGAAGAGAAGCTCCCGAGAATGCATTAAAACATCAGTAGGAAATGCATCGGTTGAATTAACCCAGGCTAAAACATGAAACAGACTTTCTACTGCCTGAATGGAATAGTGAGGGATGGAGGCTGCAGGAGCAGGGGCCATGGGTGAAGAGTTCCTTACTGGTACTTTACTCCCTCCACGCGGACCCACCCCCCTTCCACCCATCCCCCTTCCTCTATCCCTCCCTTTTTCAATTCCCTGACCCCCCACGGGACACGCAACGGACAAGACGCCCCCCTCTTCTCGATGAACTACTCTAACGACCCGCATCATCCATCCGTCTGGCACCCCAAAGCAACTCAGCTTCACATTTTACTCCCAACAGCCTCAAAGTCTCACTATCTGTAGTCTTCAAACCTCTGTCTGAGCGGATAATATGGTCTCTGTGGGTGACAGACAAAATGGCAGAAAACACAGACTGTTAGTTCACTTAGCTAACACTCTTGAGCCTATTGTCTGCCCTTAAATGAGGATATAACTCTTGAATCTTCTAAATCTAAATATGAAAAGATGATCAGTATACAAATGTGTACCATCACGAGACAGTGTACAAGATTGTTAAAGTTGGCCGCTCACCTAAGACATCTTTAACTCTCAGTTAAGTACTCATTTGAGCATACAGTAAACAAAGCAGGGGCGGGTGGAGAGAAATTGGTGATTTGGTTGGACAATACCCTTGGCCCCCAACAGGGTGAAGGGGTTAATGGGCTGGTCCCATTGTGGACAGACAGCTGCTCTATGAGGTTAAGAGCAAATTAACATGAACACCTCCTATATCACAGCCAAACGCACTTAGGATCCGTCCCTTTCTGCCTCTCCATCACTCTCTCAGTAGTACTGTAAAGCGACGAGAGCAGGTTTGAACTCCTACGCAACAGACCGACCGTTATCCATATCTGAGCAACGTTAGGGCCACCATAATGGGTGCATAAGTGAGCCATTACCAGATACACAGAGCAGCTGGTAGTGTGTTAAATGTGTGCTGCTGGTGTGTTTACGGTTTGTCTCCTTGGTTTCTTTTTTAAGGATTGGGTTCAGCTGAATAAATATTATTTGTGACCGCCTTGTAATTAAATCAATCAATGCAATCATGGCTGTCTTTCTCCTCCCGCAGAGCAATCAAACCTCTAAATATGAAACAGCAGGAACCACACATCAGCCATGCTTTGCATGTGAAACAACAACCTTTGCTTCTGTTGCTTTTCACTATGATCAGGAAATTACTAGAAGAAAAAATCAAAGCCACAATGTTGTGAGCCAGTGGGTTTTAAGAGCATCAACTCAATTGAGGAGTATAACTGACTGATCATCCTGGAACAAGGCCATTCAATGTTAGCAGACTCATTTGCAGAAGCCAGCCACAACGTTCCCAAACAAAACAATCAACTATTTGCATTCAAAACTACACAACGCAAGTCATTCCTGGGATGTTTCATTGTCTTGAGAGCTTTGAGTCAGAAAAGAAGACCTGGACAGTTCAAATCAATATATTTGCATTTCAAAAGGAAACCGCTGTCAGCACAATGGTAGAGAACAGAGATTAGCATGCAGGGACATGACCAAGCGTAGGTATTTATTCAAGCATACCAACTACTGATTCAACATAGATGTGGGTAGTGAGAAGAGAAATGGAGCAACAATAAAAAATAACCCAAACGCAAAACTTGATAGACAGTAATAACCTGATAAAACGCAAAGTGAATGTGGAAAATTATTTAAAACGTGAACCTGTGCAACTAAAACCATAATAATACTAACAAAATAGACATGATGGCACTGCAGCCCGACTTGGGGAAATCATCTTCACTGCAATGTCTCATTATCATCATGGCAGACGTTTAGGTGATGAATCACAAGCTCTCTCCCACAGCATTAAATACATGACTTCTTGCTTTCTACCAAAGCCTGAAGGACAAATGGCCACATTGCATATCCTGGTGTGATAACCAACGAAAGCAGGTCTGTCACTGTGACATTTTTATAGGGTTTAACCCCAAGTGACTGCAATTTAGCTTGCAAGCCAGTGATCTGTTAAATAAAATATTGGTTGCTTACAGAGAAAGAAAGTCCCAGCGTGTTCAGGTGATTCAAAAAAATATATATGCATTGAAGCCTTTTTGAGTAAGAAATACATACATCCACAATTAACATTATTGTACTAATTGTGTGCCATTTGGTAGGTTTTCTGACGATAAACAAAACAAGATCCTGGGAGCAAAGTATGGAACAGATTTCTTTTCAGACACCAGCCCCTCTGTTAGACCATACAATAACTAAGCTTAATCATGCTTGAATAACATCCTTGGTCAAACTCCCCACAAGATTTCCGTATCAGGGCAAACAAGTGGACACAAAGACAGTGGTGTACAATCCGAGACAGAGCCCGCTAAATCCCCCCCCCCCCCTCCCCTCCCCATTGTCTGCTGTGATAGAGGGGACAATACAGCAAGACCCGGTGATATGTGCAAACGCCACAAGGCCTCACCCCAGTGATACACCTCCCCTAGCCTAATCCCAAACCGTGTTACCCTCTAAACATTGGGATGATGTCATTCCCCCTGCTCATCCAGATCTTTGGGCTAACAAAGCGGAGAAGAGCTGGGGAGGCTCTACTGTTGAGAGACATGTCAGTGCCAGGAAATCGGATACCTCCCAGCATAACTGTATCCTCAATCAAATTGGCTTCGCGTGTCTGTCCGACAAGGATATTTTGTGTAAAAAGATATTCATGATTAAATATGTGAAATACAATGTCCAAGACGTATTGTCATGCTAGTGAATCTGTCAACAAAACAGTTTTTAGACTACAGCGGCCATTATGTTTTGATCCAAATCAAATGGATGTGACTTGTGATTTTATGTGACTTGTGAGTAGTGATTTTCTACACTACTAATTTATATCATTGTTATTATTATTACGTTTTTGTTGTGCAAAAATAATTCCTCAAACAGTGCTCAATAAAAACTTGACACTGAGAGGACAATGAATCTGTCAGAAAGGTCACACTGGAGCCAAAAGCTGAGCAGGTCAAATAAGTGTCAACATTTTTTATATACTAGTGTAAAGCAGGATAAGGGTACAGTTGGCTAAAATGTAGAACTGTTGCACTTTAGAACTTTACACACTCCCCCTCCCCCACTCGACAAAGGGACCTTCCCCCTTGTCCCAACCCACCAGGAATTTCTCAGGCATTGCTAGGGTCACCATGACAACTTGGTGCTTAACAAAGCATTTCTCTTAGGCATTCTTCCTTTCACAGGGGAGAGGGTGAGCAACAGTCAAAGGAAAGAGGGGGAGAAAAGAAAGAGGGTGGAGAAGCTTTAAAGTTATGGGAGGGGGCAGTGGAGAGGTTGCAGCGGTGAGAACCACAGGACCACAGAAGAAAAGTGGGAATAGGTGATCGACAAAGACTAAAAGGTCCGAGGGACACACAGGATCAAGATGATGGGTATTGTGGAGTGGAGAAAGAAAGAAACATGATACAAATTCCAAGCAAGGCTGAGTGCAACAATAAGGATAACAAAAGATTTGAAGAAGAAAAGGGTCACTCCTTGTAAAACAAATAAAATCCCAAATAAATATAAAAACGAATCGCATACATCAAATGGCAGAGAAGTGGTGGATTCATATCATATATCTTAAGAACTGGACATGGAAAACTATCTCAGCGGTGCAGCTGCTTTGACAAATTGCTTCCGCTCTAACATAGCTATATATTGATCATCTTATACTACAACCAGCTCAAATCTTAAGAGACAAACCAAGTAAGACCCGTGGCAACAGAAAGTCTAAACAGAGTGTTAATAGACTGTCAGCAACTGGAACTGGCTTAAATCTATTCCCGATATGATGAAGAATGACCTCCTCCATTAAAAAGTTGCTCTTTGTGTTAAGTGATAGTAAGGATAGCAAGGATAGTGACAGTGGAAAAATATTAGACACATTACCAAACACTGTTCGACCCCATGAAATATTAGGGACATGTCGCAGTGGGATTGGGCAAAGGTCACATTCAGACTGTAGATTTAAACATTACATTTTGTCTTTCTACAAATGTCCTGGGAAACCCAATAAGATGAGGCAAATAATACATGGATAGTTATTTTAAGATTTGTGATTTTAATGATCACCAAACCATGATAGTTGCCATTCTAGTATTACCGACACTATTTGATTATACAATTAGCTAATTCAGAACTGAATGCATGTCACAGTATATTCTTGACACATGTTTAACTAGCATTAAGTAAATTGATTACAAGGCTAACATATCAAGGCCATATGAAAAGCAAGTTAGTTAATGCAGTGAAAAAGGTCCATGAAAGAGTTTAGTCGCCATAGGTTTTAATTGGTTGGTTCAGATGGCATTTTTATCAATAATTACAAATGCTTTGACAAACCTGATGCTGTGATTAACTAACACATTGGCAGACCACCGAAGTAAAGAAAATAACCTACAGTTATAGTTAACACATAATTTATGTGCCTCTGACCGACCTGCTTTCTGAAGCAAATCAACTTGCCATAATCAGGGAAGGGGGAGTGTTTGACCGTTTAACCTCAGTGCCGTTGTGAAAGAGTGGGTACAGGGAAACAGGTACGCTTAGGTCCCGACCAAAACCAGGGACTGAATTTCCAGGACCCCTCACACAGATTCAAGGATGAAAGAGAAGCCAAAGGATCTTCATCAAATACCAAAGCATCCATTTATGCCAGCTCACGCATGCTCCACAGCGGTAGATCAGTTTCCCCACTATGTCAACAGAGGAAGCAACGGACCTAAGGATTCAAGCAAATCTAAGACAATCCTAGACCTTTCATACTCACAGCGTGACCAGAATGCTCATCATAACTGGGCTGCTGTGACATCTTTCCTTAGACAACATTCTTACAAATCTATAATCAGACGTACTATTATCTGGTTGGCAGCAATAATTCCCAATACATATGAAGGCAAATACTCTGGGATATTAAGTCTGATCCAGCAGATTGGCCAGACATCTCTCTCCTCTTATGTAGCTTATTATAAGAACAACACGCTCGGCACATCTTAGTTGTAAACATTACTAACTAGGGTGAAGAAAGGGAATAAACAGTCAAGGTACCTTACAGAAAAACTGAGGATTCAAGATGGATCCATTCAAAATGTTTTGTTGACTTCACTATTCTACATTGAGAGTTGACATTGATTCTATTTTTCTCTTGGATAATGTTAAATGTTTCTGTAAATTTGCAAGAGATTACTTTATGCAATAGTGAATTAAAGAAAACTTCGCCTCCCACCGCCAGACTAAAGATAACCAAAGAGTCCAACAATTGCATTAATTGCAAGCTAACACCAAAATGGACAACTACAGGGAAAATGACAAGAGGATGCCTTGGAGGTCCCTTACTGGGGTGAGGGGGGAGGGTTAGTTGGGCTTTTCAAATTGGGGTCAACAACGTCTTTGGAACAAGCCATCCCCTTTCCCTATTCATTCTCCATTAGCCTCTTTCATAAGATAGCTTCATAAATACTGTATTCCTGCATTTTCAAGTAGCCTTCACTCACTTTTACACTATTATCACTACTTCCCTCTACCAGCTCTCTTTCTCCTTCCTTTCTTCCTCATCTCTCCCTCCTTTTTCACTTCCCCGCAGGGCTACTGACACATATACCCCAGCAGGTGCAGGACGCGCAACGAAACAAGCCTTCTAATTGGTCCATGGTAGAGTCACAGCTGTTGCCCCAACCAGAGCCTAGCATGAGTTCTTGCGCCTGTCTCTGAATCGACCGCTCACCATTGTCTACCATAAAGACAGACAGCTATCTCATCAGTCACCAGGGACTCCTCCTTCTAAAAGGAGACTCGAGGGAGGCCAGGCAATAAAACCAAACCCAAGACAAAGCCACTACACCCCTATACATTATAATGATTACCCAGGCAAACTATGTGGTATCCGTAACTAAGAGCAAGCTGCAGAAACACAAGATGGACCAAGCATAAAACTAAAATCAAGTGTCTTGTCCAACCCAACATCGAAATCTAGCTTTCACAGCAACACTATGTCAGAGCAAATCGAGTTTTCCCCTTTGCGAGCATCTTAGTTAAGATTCAAATACCCGTGCATATTGAATCCCTGTGTTTGATCTCTAAATGAAATGCAGAATCACACCCTCATGGTGCTGCTGGTCATTTTCCTCTCTTCTAATTAGAACCAAGGTCATATTGGAGAAAGATTGAGTGTGACTCACACAGTGTCAGAGACAAGCTCCCAGAAAGCGCCACAAATCTTTTTCTCCCAGGAGCAATTCAAGTTCAGTCACATATTTGGAGCAAATAAAATGCTCTGTAATTTGTCCTGACAGGTAAAATTAGAAGGGAAGTGAGCAATCTAAACAGGCACAACTTAGGAAAGACAAGAGGAACAGGCTATACCACAACATTCTTCAAACAAAAACAACATTAAATCCATTTGAATGTAGATCTGAAATGTTTGAATATTATCATCTATCAAGTATTGCACTTCAATTCAACATAAAATAAACCCAATTCCACGCACCAATTTAATGACTGATAATATCAAAAGTCTCTTTTAACTGTGAAACAAAGCGCTATTTCAAATGTTTCACAGAATAGAGCAAAATCACACAAAAAAAAAAACTGAAAAAGGTCAGTCTCCAGTTAGAGGGATTGATCGGGCAGCCAATTGGAGTGTGAATCCCAAAGAATAGCGTCATCTGGTTTTAGATTTGACTATAAACCACCATTAAAATTCATGAAAACAGATTGATCTAAACCAGGCTTGGAATCGGAGGATAGCCTTAATAATTAAATCAAGCAAAATGTGCCGGAGTCCCACACTCAATCAAACAAAACAAAACACCTTCACAGTATCCATTTTAATATTTTGTATAATAAATTAAAAGCTTATATTCACAAAATAAGTGTGTTAATAGTGCTAAATAAATGTAGATAGATAATCTTTACGATTGTCATTTGTTGCATAGTGGAAAATACCACATATGTCAATTAAGTAAAAATATATAATGTATACTAGTGATAAGATGGATCTTACATATACCCCTCAACCCACAGGGACCAAACTGAAAACAAAGAGTACCTGCCTAATATTCTCACCTGACACAGATATCCTCATGGAGGCCTCCAGTGGTCTGTTATTGTCCAGGGCCTGGCTCAGCCTGATCTCCCCGGTGCTATGGTTCAGGATGACCAAGTTGAGCTCGTTCCCAACCTCAAAGCTGTACTGGAGCTGATCTGAGACATCTGGGTCGTTGGCAGGGATGCGGCCAATCACACCAGTGGGGAAGCTATTTGACTTTTCAGTTACATAGTTATTAAAGATAATCTGGAAGTTTTTGAGCACAGGTACATTGTCATTCTTGTCTACCAGCTTAAGGTGCGCTGTGGCGCGGCTGACCAGAGGAGCCGAGGTGGCCTGAACCACAATGACATACTCTGACCTTGTCTCATAGTCCAAGTCAATCAAAGATGTCAGTTCTCCAGAGAATATATCCAACTGAAACACTTCGGGAATATTTCCTTCAACAATCTGGTACATAATTTGAGCATTGCTTCCCTCATCTGGATCAGAGGCAGATATGTGAGCTACAACAAGGCCAATGGGGCTGTTCTCATCTACCATGATATCAAACTCATCTTTCTCAAACACAGGAGGGTTGTCGTTCACATCCAATATGGTTATTTGGATATTGACAGATGTTTTTAGAGCAGGGACTCCTTTGTCCACAGCAAAGGCTTGTAGACTATAAATTGGAACGTTCTCTCTGTCCAAACGACGCAGTGTGCGCACAATGCCAGAGGTAGACTCAATTATGAAGTCTCCATCCCCGTCCTCTCCTCCCTGGAAGGTGTAAAAGACGCGGCCGTTGAGACCAGAGTCACGGTCAGTGGCAGAGATCTGGACCAAACTGGTGAATACTGGCACATCCTCCATCACAGAGCCGAGGTAATGGTCTCGGAGGAACCGGGGCGAGTTGTCGTTGACGTCGTTCACCAGTATCTCCAGGTAGGTCGTGTCCGACTTCTGTGGGATACCATTGTCCTTTGCTGTGATGGCCAGTGTATAGGACACCTGGTCCTCATAGTCTAGCTCCGTCTGAGTGGTGACCGCACCGGTGTCTGGGTCAATATCAAACTGGGGGATGCTGTCGTCCATAAAGTAAGTGATACGTGCGTTTTCTCCAGTGTCCTCGTCTGTGGCACTGATGACCACCACCGTGGTACCCGTCGGCCTGTCCTCATTGATGTTGACGGTGTAATGGGAACTCTGAAATACAGGGCGGTGGGTGTTGGCATCAGTGACGTTGACAAACACCTTACCCATGTCAACTCGTGTGCCATCCGATGCCATGACACTCAGAACATACTGGCGCTCCAGCTTGTAGTCTAGGGGCAAGGCCAGCGTAATGAGGCCCCCTCCACTCTGACTTGTGATGGAAAACCGGTTCCTGGTGTTTCCACTGGAGATCTGATAGGTAACAACGCTGTTTATGTCCTGGTCTATAGCAGACACAGTGACAACACTCGTGCCCACTGCTGCATCCTCATTGAGGCGCATGTAATATGCCTTTTGGGTAAACTCGGGATTGTTGTCATTAACATCTAGAATAGTCATACTAACACTGGCTGAGGAAGACATAACAGGGTGTCCGTGGTCACGGGCCTCCACTCCAAAGTTGTAGAAGTCTACACTCTCCCTATCCAACTCTGCCCCAACCACAATCCACCCTGTGCTGTTGTTGATGGCAAAGGGGAAGTTGGTGGTGGTATCAGTCAGGCGGTATTCCAACCTGGAGTTATCGCCAGAGTCGGCATCGACAGCTTGGATGTGAATTATGGAGTATCCCACAGGGACATTCTCTAGCACAGTGGCTTGGAAGGGGGTGCTGACAAAAATGGGAGCATTATCATTGACATCTAGCACCTGCACCGTCACAAGACCACTGATGTTGGAGAGTGGAGGGCGTCCTCCATCTTGAGCACGGATTCGCAGCGTGTATTCTTTATTGGCCTCGTAGTCAAGCTGGCTAACCAAGTCCATATTGCCTGTCTGAGCGTCGATGTAAAACTGACCCCTGGTATTGCCGCTCATTATGCTAAAGTGAACCACGGCATTGCTGCCTCTGTCCTGATCGGTGGCGGTCACCTGCAGAATCTCTGTGTTGGGGGTCATGTTCTCTGGAACTTGCACCACATAACGCTTTTCACTGAACTGAGGTGCGTTGTCATTGTCATCTTCTACCACAATGTGAACCGTTGCCGTGGCGCTACGGGGTCCAGGGTCACGACCCTGGTCATTTGCCTCCACCAAAAGCATGTAGGCCTCCACCTGCTCCCTATCCACTGGGCCTTTCGTGCGGATCACCCCAGACCTGGGGTCTATCTCGAATATGTCGTTAGAGTTGTTGCTGTTGATGACGCGATAAAGGATGTTACCATTAACCGGGGCGTCCCCATCTGTTGCCCTCACGGTTAGCACCTCATAGCCTATCTCTAGGTTCTCTCTAACACTTTCCTTATAGTCCTGCTGCTCAAATATGGGGCTATGGTCATTGGTGTCACTGACAGTAACAGTGAGCGTGGCCATGGCCGTACGACGGGGCATGCCATGGTCAACTGCAGTCACACGGAACACATGAGTGTCCTTGGTTTCCCTGTCTAGCACCTCAACCGTAGAGACGGAACCTGTAGTTGGGTCTACAGCAAAAAGGTTATTAGAACGGCTATCGAAAAGAGCTTCAATAAAATACTCTAGCCTGCCAGCATTTCCGTCATCTACATCCACTGCCTTTAATACAACAACTGAGGTTCCAGCTGGCTTATTCTCCGGCACAGACACTTGGTACATGGGGGGATGAAACTGGGGGCTGCTATTTATGCTCCTCTTCTTCCTCCTCACAATGCCGGAGTCAGACTGAGCAGCCTTCTCTAACAACTTTGTAAGGTGTCCCAGTTTAAAAGACCCATGACCTATCCGCCAATTGATTAATATACTCTGCACTTTCGGCACCTTTTCATTGCCTGTGAATTGGTTGCAGTGTAAATCTAGATCGAGTAGAGTGTCGCGCTTCCAACATAATGCCTTGGACACAAACAATTCCCCCTCCGAAAAGTAGAAGTCTGGACTCCTGGTTACGGTGCAGTGGACACTGTTCGGATTTGGGGACTGGGGCAATATATCCAACACTCGAAAAAGGGCATTACCAGGCTCATGACATTCAAAATTATAGTGTTGTGAATTAACAAGGCTAATTATTTCCAAATCCCATAGAGATTGTCTTTCACGAATGTTTGAGCAACCTCTGCCATGAACATACACGTCATACTGACTTGTGATGAGATGTCTGGAACCAGAGTTGCTTACACAGTCCACAACAGTATATACGGTGAAGGGATTAGAGTGCAGAGAGGCACAGTTAATTGTGCCCGAAACTATAACAATACCCAACGCCGCATTCGTTTGAATGAAGCTTCTTGAAAACGTTGGAGCGATTACCTGATCCAAAGTGCATGCTCCGCTCTTTTTCACACTCGCTATCACTGTTCTTGGCTCCGCATCTTCCCTGATGTGTACAATGTAGCAATCGGACAAGGGAAAGAGTTCTAGCCATCCAAAAATAATAAACAACAAATCCCACTTAAATACGTGCATCGCTCCTTGATAGTGTTCGCCAGGTTTAAAAGTAGTAATCGAAGGTGCCTTCGCTTAAACTTTCCGTTTATGTGTATCCTTTTGATACAACGTATCCATGTTTGCACTTCTGTCCAGTAGCTAATCCAACTGAATTGTGAAAGGAACCGCAGTCACCTTGCCAATATGGTCATCAGAACATCAACACCTCCACTCTGTCCGCGCAACTCCGAATGAATGACAAAAAATGGCTTCTACTACCCCTGCGCCTTGAGGCTTCTCATTATCATAAACTATTCCAGTGTGCGTATGAGTGTGCGTGTATGTGTGTGTAAAATACTATAGAGAGCGGGGAAGAGGGATATATACTGGTGAGCGGTTTTCAGGGCCACATCATTTACAACAGTGGACCTTATTGTAGACAAACGCAAACCTTACAGCTCCATCGCTTTTTTTGTTGTTGTTGCTAATTTAATGTAACCACATTATATTTAGATTTGTGGTAGCCTATCTAGGTGTGATGGCATTATCACACTGGCAATGTGGTATTGAAGTGGAAGATTTCTTTTTGCCTTAGTCCTCGTTTTCAGTAATGAGTAAAGTTAAATAGGAATATAAAACTTACATAACAAATAAACACACAAAAGCATCACAGCCCTAACACACCAGATAAGATCTGGCACATGGGTGAATGTTTATGCCAGGGGGCATCTTCATCACTCTAAGGAAAATATATCAGCTATGTGCATTTTGACATAATAAATGTATACTTCTGTAACAATCCATTTATAAAGGTAAATGTAGGTCTGAAAAATGCATCACTTGTGACAAAATGTGAGCCTACTGTTTAAATATCCTATCAAAGGGACAAGGGATAGTTGAATTGACAACTTGAAACTGAAAATGTATAAACAGAACTGTTAAGATTAACCTGAGCTTTTCTGACACCTACTGGTCTAAAAAAAAAGCAAGGGTAGTCACTAAAGCGTTTTACTGTTTTTATTGTTGCTGGAGGCTCTAATACAATATGAATCATAAGCTTTACAAAATAAAAACCAAAACAAAATGTCAAGATTCACCCCCAAAATGGAAACTTAAAAGCTTCCGGCAATATGCTAAGACAAAACTGTGACCCCGAACAAAACTTAAGGTGAAAGAAAAAGAGTCGAATAGAGAACCCCAGATGGGAGGCAAATTTGTAATGTTATACACAGTGCAAGAGAGTAGGGGGGGGGGGGGGGGTAAATTAAAAGGGGTTCAAATGGGCAATAAACCGTTAACCC
>JAVQJS010146870.1:0-12822 GCA_036024795.1 Galaxias rostratus | reverse complement strand
CTGTGAAGCTTATTTTGGATTACGCATGAGGACATAAGCTTTGTTTTATTTATTTAGGGAGCACCATGGGAATAAAAGATCGGATAGCAAAATCACACTTTGATGAGGGACTCCAGAGGATGCATCTACAATAAATATTAGCGAATAACGTCAAGTCGTTACACACTAAACACAATAAATACAGTTAACCACAATGTCATCCATAAATGAGGAGGAAATTCCTCCTCTGCGTCTAAGCCTTGAAAGTGGCGATTATAATGTCACAGTATTGCCTGAATCTAATTCGACGGAGGATCCTCAAGAAAGACAACTAAGTGAATATGTTGCTTCAGATACGCTATATTTGAGCAGAAGAGGCTTAAGAGAGGTGGTGGATTCTGTCTTGAATAATACTACGCTTAAGGTACCTATTTAATTTTATAGTCTTTTATCTAGGATTTGAAGGTTAAACTATCCAGTTTTACACACTGTTGATTGTATGCACTGTTCTGTGTATTAATGTGAAGCAACCAATCATAAGTAGATTGCCACAGTTGTGTTCCTAATTCAATTTGAATGTCGTCTGAAGAATTTGTATTTGGAAGGTAATCAAATATCCAGTCTACCGGATTCCTTGTTCACCAGTTTGCCCAATCTGGAGTGGTTGGACCTCAGAAAGAACCAGATCACATCCCTGCCTGCTGAAATTGGCTTGCATAGGTAATGTGTACAATGTTAATTAGTTAAACCATTGTGCTTCTAATATCATGCCATACCTTTGTATGCCATGCTACACTAAGTAGGACATGTAGGCCAAGCATGAGGGACTTACTGACATGATCTTATATACTTTAGTGATTTTAATCACCACTGTTTGCTAGAGTTAAGATGATATAAGTATATAAAGAAAACACTTTGCCTAATCATTGATTGTGACTTCTTTGTTTTGTTCTTGCTTTATTTCTTTATATTTTACAGATGTCTCAAAACATTACTTCTTGAAGGGAATCCTATTAGAAAGCTTCCTCCAGAACTGGGTGCGTTTAGCTCTGTCAACCCCTATCAGTGGTTGATTTGCTTTGCCCTTTAAAGAAGAAACTCACTTCGATCTCAATATCAGCAGACCTCAAGGGGTGTATTTTTGAGCTATGATCACCATAAGGGCCCAAGCCTTAGATATACTCTGAAGACATTGCAAATGGTACAAATGCTTTGTCTATTTCCTAGGTAATGTGCTCACACTGAATGCCTTGAGTCTGAGACACTGCCCCATCACATTTCCACCTCAAGAGATTGTGCGGGAGGGGCTGTCGTGCATTCTACAATACCTGCGGAGTGCCATGGTTGGACGACCACTCAGCATGCGGAACCCTCGTGCAGGTGAGTAACGAGACACCTGTCATCGGAGCTCGAGTAATTCAGCGCCAAGGTGTTTGTATGCGCCTTCGGAACACATCCTCCCCATCTGGTCTTCTGCATATGAAAGGCAGGCTAGCCACAAAAATAGCTCCTTGCCCTGGTTCTACTTCAGTGGTGTGACTTCTGTTCCCTTGGAGACGGCGCGTGCAGCAGGCTGACTTTTTTTAATTTATTTGTGCGGTCCCGCTCTGTAATATTTTTAGCCAGATGAGAGCGACCGATAACCTGTGGGCTTCTAACAGGGTCTCTCTGTCAACAATCCCTTGCTGTAGCTCCCCATCCACACCAGGCCATGTCTGCCCTAGGCGGGAAGGCTGCACCAGTATTGTACCGTTAATATATGAGGGTGTTATGATTGTACCATTATAGGATTCTTCCTGTAATTTTTTTCAAAGCGCATGAAGAATAAGTTCCATACAGACCAATAAGTTTTTAGGTCAACCTGTTCATTGCTGTATTGAAGAATTTGGCCAAACCACACATTTACACTTTAGTTCAGTTTGATGACATTTTCTAGCTGCCACCATGTTGATGCAAACTGTCGCGGTCTTGTGTTGCCAGACATGGCCGCTGTGGAAAAGCTGCAGCTGTCTGAGCTGCTCAAGTCCCGCCTAGAGCTGTGTGAGGATGTTGTGGATGAAGGGTTGGATGAAGATGAGTTGCATAAGTTTAGGGACCTCCGACAGAGGATGATCTTAATGGACAGGGCTGAGGACCATGACCCAGCCTTAGCTCTTCAACCGGCTTGCCTTGGCAGACCAGCGGAGGGAGAAGCCAACACAAAGACATACCTTCTGCCTACCATCAAAAGGTGTTCGTTCAGACTGGAATTCCAGCCTCTGTTCGTTTTGATTGTCGCACATCCTTAGTCACAGAACATTTTAATTGGTCGAATGAATAAGTGGATCTGAGGAAAGAAAGTGGCTTCATACTGAAACTGATATTATAGGCAAACTATGAGGAGGGTATAGTCAAGTGTGTCCACGTTCACTGCTAAACATTCAAACATATGTGCCCATAAAGGCACATTTAGATTATGCATTTCCATATTATATTTTTATGTATATCTGTTTATCTGGTCTTGTAATAACAGTCGATACAATACCACAGCCGCTCCACTGGTACGCGGTCGGTGCTATAAAAAGTAAAGCATTTCCTTCTAATTTGTTTGTCAGAAAAAACCTGTTTCTCCGGGGAAATATTTTTCCTGAGTTCCCTCCATTTGACACGCAGTACTGGAAGAGGTCAGACGAGAGGAGGAAAGCGGCAATGATGGAGCTGAAGGAGAAACAAGCCATTCTCCAGCAAAGAAAGAAGTAAGGACGTTGTTTCTAGCGGGTCTGTGAGGTTCAGAGGCAGTATGTTGCAACCCTGGGCAGAGGAGATCTTCTGGAAAATTGTTTGAAGCTTTTAGAGAAGGCTCAGGTGTGTGTTCTTTAAGTAGGCAGTCAATGAAGAGGTTCTGTAACGCAGACTCACCCACAATTTAAGATAGAATAGGCCAGACTTTTCAAATTCATATCATTCAAGTATGTGATGTCCTTGAATCATATGAGTTGTGTCAAATAGTTTTATTCAGTCTATTTCTATGGGAGAGAGAAAATGTTCTCTTCCCTTGCAGTTTCAGAATGCATGGTTGTATTGTGTCAAAGTGGTGTTGGGTGAAGCGCCAGAATGGAAATCGTCAATATTATGTCTCTTCAAAAGCCAATGCCATTAAGGGGTATGTAAAGAAAATGAGAGAGATATGAATGTAGAATAGCTTCTCCTACCCCAGCCCAGCCCCTGGCCTGTCCAAACTCACAGCAGACCAATAATGATATGCAAACATAACGTTAGCGAAAAGTTGTACTCACGATGCTTTCTTCCTTTCCAATTGTTTTAGAGACCAAGAGCTCCTCAAAGAATGGCGTTGCCATGCAAAGGTCATGCAGGAAAGAAAAATCATGGAACACAAGCAAGAAAGACGTGAAAGGCACCAGAGAGAGGAGGTAGGTGGACAATCACCTTAAGGATTCGTATTTGCTTTTTATTTACTAGCGCTAATTTCACTTTGTAACCAGAGGGGGGCAGCATAATACCAGTGTACCAAAAGTACTCGTTGCCATTGTCTAAGCATCCTGTAGAAATTCCCATTTATTTTTTATGAAGTATCATTTTGAATAATCAACAAAAAAAGTGTTTGTAAGGGGTAGCCTGAGCCACAACAGAAACTGAATAAAGAGGTTTTGTTTTGGTCTTGGTGAGCAGACATTAAAAAGGATAGTGTCCGAGTGTTCAGACGCTCAGCTGAGAAAATCCCGCACAGAAGCAGTGACAGGCCTAGCTAGTGATGGGTCCCTGTGCCTTCCATGTGCAGAGTCAGTCATCCTACAGCATCCAGAAACCCTTCACGAAGCCCCGCTACAGCTGGTAAACACGCACGATCACAACACACAGGCCCCGGCACACGTGCACTCGCATTACCGCCTCGGTCCATAGCAGGCAACCGCTCACAGACAGATGCAGACAGCCCCGGCAACAGACGCGCTCGTTCAATGTGTGTAGCTGGATGTGATTTTCTCTGTAGCGAGATTAATCCCCATGCTTGTGTTCCCGTCCTTCCTTAGCAATATTGTGTTGTGAAAATTCCTTATCAGTACTGTATTGTGAAAATTTGAGGATTCTTTATCAATACTGTATTGCAATAATGTGTACATTTTCTCATCAAAACTGTATTGTGAAAATGTGTATCTGTGCAGGTTTCCATAAAAGCGCCCTACGCTCTAGATTCCCAGATCAGCATGAGTAACAGTGTTGAGAGCATAGGGCACAACCCGCCTCCAAAACTTCAGAGTCAGAGGTCTTTCCTGTCCCAAAAGGAATATGAGGAAGCTAGGTATTCCCTAAAAAGGTGTACTGTCTGCCCTACATACAAACATGTTTGATGCACACTGTAAGCGCTTAATTTGAAATTGGGGACCTTTTCAAAGGACTAGAGACATCTAGTGGAAAAAAGGGATTGCACAGTCATCCAAAACCCCATTGTTCTTCTTCAGGACAGTTTTTTGGCACAGTTATTATAATTATCGATCTGTTTGATAGTGACAGTTGTTTGTTTTGGAGCTAGAAGGCAACAATGCTTTGTTTATACATTTGTCATGGCTTTTAGTATTTCAACCAATCCATTGACCTGTGTGAACACCCAGAGTGGCCCGGGATAGGGAGTTGGAGTTGCGGATCAGAACCCATGTCCAGATGATGCAAGAACGACGAAGGAGGACCCCAGCTACCGGGCAGGAGGCGGCCACCCTCGCAAAGAAAGACTTGAAAGAGGTGCTTGTCGCACTGTTACGCCATCAGTTATTCCTCACCTTCCTAAAAGAACACCAAGAAATAGACTGTGACTTTTGGTTGTCGTTGGCAGGCTCAGAGATTGCAGTCAGAAGTTGCTGCGAGGAAAATGAAACAAGATCTTGAGTATCGGTTTGTTGCCTTCACCGGAGAAAACTCAACGAGGTGTTTTTATTAAATGTTTTCAGACCGTCTATTTGCAGTATTCCATGTGTTGATGCTTACTGTCCCTATGAAGTATTTGTGCTTATGTTTGAGCATCAAAGTTGGCATGTATTTACCAATAAATAAGACAAAGATTTGCTCCGCTGACGTGATGTTATGAATTTGTCCACAGTATGGTGCTAACTTCCTTTCTTCCTCTATTTTCATGCTCTCCCTGCATTGTTATTCACCATCTCTTTTTAAACAGCACTTTACATTGATATAGCAAGCCATTCCTGCCATATATGTATAGTGCATCTAATCTTATTTTAAACAAATGTATATTTGAACAAGCTAATACGACGATTTAGTAATTTTGTTGAGCAGTGGCTTCCTTAAAGTACTATTGTACAAAAAATGATCAGCTGACGGTAACAGGGGTCCGCCTAGTTTTATCAGAAAGATAAAATGTCATGGAGTAAGATTTTTTTTTTTTCAAAGGTTACACCATGGCCTTTTTTTCCACATAAATGACCAGCAAGGAAAAATCTTATGGAAACGTTAGGACAAACCAGAAGCCAGCTGGTCTTAAGTGTGACATCCTGAGCATGAACAATATCTATAAATTAAACTAATCTGTTTCCATGTCAGATGGTAATTTTGCTCCTGTGTCTGTGCTGTGTGATGTCACCAGTGGCCCAACTGTTGTAATTGACTTGGAAGGGGGTGATGGCGTCATTTCATGCCCTGGTGTAGCCTCCCGTGCTATACAGGAGAAGGGAGTAGGTTCTTAGGCCGACGTGATCGTGGCTTCCGCGGCCGGGATCCAGCACCGCCTAGTCGGATACTTCACGCAGGGAAACATGGAGGCTGCGGCCGAAGAGCTGCGGGCCGGCTCTCGGTTACCTGTCACTATCGATCAAATAATTAACGATACGTTAGTGGTGACGCTAATCTTTCGGGAAAAGAGCTACACAGGGATATTACTTGATTGCAACAAAAAGTAAGTGGTATTTACTTGATATAAACAATTTTATAGTTATTAACCTTAGCAACCTAGCTAAGCCTCCTACCTTAGATCATGCTAATTCCAGTTAGCCACTTGGGCCTTTATACAAAAGACTTCAAGGTGTTATAGATAGCTAATGTTAGCTTGCTAGCTAGCCTGCTCGCTACCTAGCACGCTAACGGTATCGTTATACACTTTTCTTTTTTACCTATCTACATTTAATAATAGCGTTATTCTATGCCTTAACGTTATCACGCTGTTAAAACATGTGTATATTGTGATGTGGGTCCACCAATAGCTAACTAATGTTGGTCATCTATTTGTTAGACTTTTGAGTAGCTTCAGTGCATACTTTAAGGAAGGCCTAATTTGAAACTGTCTTTTTGCACCAAATTATCTTTTGTTTCCTAACTTTGTCAAAATGCAGGGAGGATGATAGGTAGTTGCTATGTTTGTAAGATTAAATGTGCATTTCAACCTTTGCCCAATATGAAAAGAGTCATTGGCGCCTATACTAAAGTATAAGCTTCTACTATCATAATAATATAGAAACAAAGCCAATTTTGACTTACTAAACAATGTGAAGAAGTGTGGTCTTATACAGCCAACTATTGGCCTAAACATAGTCGATTCAACAAATTCTAATGCAACAGTGTTGGTGTGGTTTTTCTGATCTCAGTTACTAATGAACAAAGGCCAACCAGCTACCTTTGACTTTGGGGTTGATAAATGTGCATTTATAATAATACTAGAATAATGTTTGAAATCACTTCCTTATTTGAGTCTAATTGTAAAAAGACATGTAGATTGAACAAGGCCTAAAATGTATCCAATACCCACTGTGTCATTCCAGAACCAGTCACATGTAACTTACAGCCAGCCTTGTGTGACTCTCATACAGAGACCTTTTAAAAGCTACTATGCTTATATATAGAATAGCAGCATCAGAATTTGGCTGCTTATTCTACATATGCTGAGACAACCTGTCATGTAAGCACTCAAGCTGCCTGATGAACAGTACTAGCCAATGTGAAATGAGCCTAAAATTGTACTACAACAACACATTGCCTTGTTGCATTGCATTCATTTAGCAGACGCTGTCATCCAAAGTGACTTCCAGATAGTGCTTTCGACATGAGAAGGTAAAAGCCACAGATCGTGTAGATAATTAAGTATGTCTCAAACCCAAGCTTCTTGATATGAGCAAAGCTAACCTTATGTCTCAATCCAAACAAACGTCGTTATCCATATTTTGTGGTAGTACATTCTGTGTCATCTTTCAATCATTCATTGAAACCACTTCATCTTGTAACCCTGAAGACAAGTGCTTTAGTTGTGGTTGGGTCACGGCCATGTCATTGTGCTGAGCCTGTGCCCGGACAATTTCCTGTCTCCCACAGACACTTGTCTGTGCTCTATCAATCACTGTGAAGGTTAAAAGTATGCTGAATTTAAAGCAAGGCTTTTGTAAAGGTCTGCAGCACAGAGGAATTGGGCCTGTCTCCGTGTGTGCCTCCTTGGTGAAAGGTGGCTGCCAATTACTTCAAATGAGTGAAAACAACCTGCCACGGCTTCCCAAATGTGCTTTTAATAGATAATCTCATGACACATGTGCGCCCAGTAGACATCTGATATTAAAACCTGAATGAAATCTCTTGGCTATATCTTTTAATGGCTCCGTCCTGGGGGATTGGTGGGTTTGTTTTTGTTCAGTCTGATGCAAAGGGGGGGCTCCTGGGCATCCTGTAGTCTCTTTGTCTGCCTCCTCTGACTCGAGCACAGCCATGTTGCTGCTGCCAGCCACCTTTCATGGGCTCTTCCGAGGCTGGGCTCGAACACGTCGCAACAGCCAGTGCCAACGAAAAGACACATCCAAATTTTACTTTTTAGCTTTTAGAAAGAAAAACAAAAAAGAAAAACTACAATGGAAAAAAAACCCAACCAAAAACGACACTCCTACCTTTGTGTGCTGAAAACCAGCAGAGTAGACAACAGATTGCCTTGTCTCCCAACCCCCACTCTAAAATAAACCTCAGCATACAGGTGACTGGTAGAGAAGAAAGCTGCGTCAGCGTTTTCAGCTATGCCAAAGTACTACAAAGCTAGCCAATTTAAATGGGTTTATTAAACCTTTGCGAGAGGTTCTTGTCAGCTAAGCCAACGCACTCCCACCAAAAGCTACTTTTGATTTATTTAGGGGGGAAAAAATCTTCTTCCCTACGTCAAGGAAAGCAGAGCATATGACCTAGGGCCTATCGGGATATTGTTTATCTGATTAATTCGAAACTTGTTTTGCTTACATACGTATGATAATGAACAGGAAAACCTTATGCATGAGCTCAGCACGGGGTAAAGGAGTTAGCAAAGCATATTCTGATCTGTGTTCTCATTGTTGGGTTCTTCCTGGTTTTTTAGGTCCGGACTGTTCTGTCTACCAGATGTCACGTCCAAGATGGTGGAGTTTCCCGTCAAACCCTCTTGTGAAATCCCTGAGGGCCTGAGTGAGGAGCCGGTCACCAAGCCTCTTAGCCAGGCCTCCCACAGACCAAAGGACGAGAACACACTTCCAGAAGACGATCTTCCCAGTGCCCCAGTTCCCACCACCATGCCCGCCGGGCTGGCTCCGTACCCTCCTTATTTTGAAGGAGCCCCCTTCCCAAAGCCCCTGTGGGTCCGCCACAGCTACAGCCAGTGGGTACCGCAACCGCCGCCTCGATCAATCAAGAGGAAGAAGAGGAGGACCCGGGAGCCCGGCCGCATGACCATGAGCACCATCCGCCTGCGGCCGCGGCAGGTGCTGTGCGAGAAGTGCAAGAACACCTTGAACAGCGACGAGGACAGCAAGGACGGACTGAGCAGCACCAAGGCCTGCCGCAAGGAGAACGCCCCGCAGAGCGACGACGACACCGCCGCCGCCAGGGACGGGCCCGCCAAGGCGGCCCGGAAAGAGGACCCCAGCGCCTCCCGGGACGGCAGGAGGAGGGACGGCGCCCCCGCGTTCGACAGCAAGCGCCTGCGGAAAGACCGCAGGGGCGACGGGGACGGGGAGAAGTTCCCGGCGGGAGTGGTCATCCCCCACAGCCCCGTCATCAAGATCTCCTACAGCACGCCGCAGGGCAAAGGGGAGGTCATCAAGATCCCTTCGCGGGTCCACGGCTCCGTCAAGCCCTTCTGCCCCAAGCAGCTGCTGCGGAACAGCCTGGGCGAGAACGGCAGGGCCCCGACGGACCCCACCCGGGACCAGCGGCACATCCTGGACGCCACCCGCTCGAGTCTCACCGTGTCCATTCCCAAACTGAAGCTGACCAAGCCCTTCACCACCGTGGGCCACAGCCTGGCCTCCCCAAAGATCCGCCTCCGGCCACCCGCGAGGGACGGCGAGGACAGGGTGGTGGAGTACGAGGCGGAGCTGGTGGAAGGGCGGAGGAGGCCGAGCCCGCGGGCGTCCGGGCCCTGCTTGCCCCACTCCGAGGACTCTGGGGAGGGGAAGAACTCTGTGGACCTGTGGTCAGGCAGCTCCGGGGAGGAGGTGGACCGGGGCCACGGCGACCTCACCCTGCTCATCAACTTCCGCAAGCGCAAGGCCGACTCCTCCAGCCTGTCGGTATGCAGCAGCGACAGCCTGGACGAGTCCAAGTCCTTCAGCTCGGACGGCACATCGCCGGAGCTCTGCGACCTAGCGCCCGGCGACGACATCTCCGTCTCCTCCTCCTCCTCGGCGGCGGCGGCGGCGGGGGGGCACGGCGACAGCAAGACGGTGCCGCCGCTCACCGTGCGGCTGCACACGCGCAGCATGACCAAGTGCGTGACGGAGGAGGGCCACGCCGTGGCGGTGGGCGACATCGTGTGGGGCAAGATCCAGGGCTTCCCCTGGTGGCCGGCCCGGGTGCTCAGCATCAGCGGCAGCCGCAGGGAGGAGACGGCGGCCCGCGAGGCGCAGTGGCCCGAGGCCAAGGTGGCCTGGTTCGGCTCGCCCACCACCTCGCAGCTCTCCGTGGCCAAGCTGTCCCCCTTCAGGGAGTTCTTCCGGTCACGCTTCAACCGCAAGAAGAAAGGGATGTACCGGCGCGCCATCCTGGAGGCTGCCAAGGCCGTGGGCCACATGAGCCCGGAAATCACCTCCCTGCTCTCCCACTGCGAAACGTAGGTCAGTCCACACCACACCACACCACGTCCATGTAGGGGCAAGCCAGGCAGACGGCTGTTTATCTGGCCGGTGCAGCGCCAACGACACGGGGGAGACCAGTGTAGGAGCTCACCCTAACCCACTACACATTTCCATGTAGAATGAATATACCACCAGAAAAATGTCCATATACTGAAGTTGGTAGTTTAGCTCTGTATCCGCTGCTTTAGAGTAGGAATTGTGCTTTCCTGCTTTGATATCCATGTGGATTATGGGTAGTGTGGTTTTTGGGACTTTTGACAGAGGCTAGAGCTCCTAGTCACCCTGTGATGTTATTTGAATTTTTTTTCTTAAAGTAGCTTTTCTCGACTTGTACTTAGGCTGCTGTAAAAGCGAGCCTTATTCCCTTGGCTATGTTGTGTGGACCACTGGTAGACAGGCAGCTGGTCCTTAGTCAGCACACACACATTTAAAATCTTGCCTCTAAAGGATATGACATAAACATGCTGTTCTGGCAGTCACCATTGACTCATGTTGTGTAAATGTGGTGTTTTTCCAAAGTGCATGATGGAAATATCCAGCGGGTAATCTGTTTGCTGCTTTCCCTGGAGTTTAGGACTATATATATATACATATATTTATTTATTTCAATTTTTGCTGCCTAGAGGTTTCACATGCACAGATTCATCTTGGCCTATAAAAGAATTACAGCTAACTTTAGAAGGTTCCACAGACTTTAATGACCTCAAGATCTTGTCTGCTCGCATTCAGGACTTTTACCCTGCCGTTTTTAGAACTAAGCCTACGGTTTAGAATAGCAAAGCAAACAGTTCCGGCCTCAAATAGGCCGCCACTCATTTCGATCTCTTTACTCCTTCACACCCTGTTTTTTTTTCTCCCTTTCTCTCCCCTCTGCTTGCTTTCCGTAGAGGCTGAAGATGGAAGTGAGGTCTCCACGTTTTTTCTGAACTCTCAAACCCTTCGAGCTCCCAGCAAGGGGAGTACGTGTGGTTGCCACGGACACTATTTATTGGCACTTTTTCCTAGAGGCTGAAGGAAAATGGCCGCCAAGTTGGAGTGTTTGGACTGGATGTTGGAGCACAAAGGCCAGCTTGAGGCATCTCATGGAACACTAAACCTCCTTTATGATTTTTTTTTTACGTCGAAATCATATTTAAATAGAGAGGTAAAGCGACACTACAAAAAACTGAATGTATTTATTATACGCAACGAGTTATTGTCCATTAGTAGGTCCACCTTTTTACAATCCCGTGAGGGCTCCAGTGTGCTGCTGTTGTGATTGGTCCTTGTGACCGATGGGTTTTTGAGCAGTATAAATCGTCCAATCAAAAAGGCCCTCGGCGTCTGTTCCATCCCAGTGCCATATTCATTCGAAGGCCCCGCCTCTCACCCCACCCTAGCGAACAGACCAGGACATGTACATTTGGATGAAAAGTCTTAGTATGAATTGATTTCCTTTTCCGGGTATGATAATGTGAAAACTGCTCCATCCAGAGCTAGTGGCTACTCTAGTTCCTCTGTCTCAGTGTTCCACCTTTGTAGTCTTCACTATTAAGGATATGTTGATATGTTTATATTGGCCTCTGTCCTGTCTAAACGTTTTCTCCTATGTTTAGTTTTTTTGGGAAACGTTAGAAGACCAACAAACATGATGTTTTTTTTGTTTTTTTTCTTAAGGGTCAAATGCTTTCCCACCCAGCCCTTTGCCTAAGTTAATTTCTACTCACTTTAACTATTTAATTTGTCATGTAAAGAAAAGCACTTTATCTGTACCTTAGTGGCCTGCTGTTAGATCACGGTCCGAACACTAGCGAGAGATGCAGCACTGATAGGCAGCAGGAAAGCTTCAAAGTCTCGTGGTTGACTACGCTTGGCCTTGGAGGAAGTCGGTCCGCTTGAGTTTCTTTTGATCGGACCCCAGAGAACCTTCCAAGGGTGGTTGTGTACACTGTATTCTCGCATCTGACGCTGGGTACCTCTTCTGTCGACCCACTTAGGCTTCCACTACACACCAAGATCCGCAGTTAAACGTTTTGCTCCAGATGAAAAATCTAGGATCAAAGCTGTTCAAAAAGCCCTATGCATTCTCCCGAATCCAAGCTTTATTAGTGACTTTGACAAAAGACAAGCAATGCCTGTTAGAATACTGTGAATTCAGCCGCTGCGAGTGCTGAAGGAAGGGAAAGGGGGGGCCGTGGGCTTAGCGACTTCACCACTCGGCTGGGCCGGAGTCACAACCGAGGGGGGGCGAGCTGCGGGGAACTACCTTCAGAGACCTTTGGCTTAAAGGCAGCGCTGCTGGAAGGGGAGGTGAGGGGAGGGCGGGGAGGGGGCAGCGGCAGCGACTGTGTCTAGCTCAAAGCCCGAGGCGGATCGCACAGTGAGATTAGCCCGAGATCCAGTCCTGTCGTGTTTGAACCCCCCCCTTCCCCCGGTTGAGGCTGCCCACAAGCCCCCTGAAACGGTCAGTCTCACCCGAAGCATCGAAGAGAGGAAAGCGGAACGGTCCATGCGGGAACGTGTGCGGGGGAGTACAGGGACTAGTTAGACGGCCACCCGCGCACAGCTTCCAAGGCTTGGTTTGACTGTGGTCTTGTCAGCGAGTTTGCAGATGGTCTTACTTTATATTTTGGAAGGAGAGGGAGTACGTATCCCCGCCTCCCTGTTTGTTTTTGGAGAGAAAATTGGTTTTCAGGAAATTCCCTCGTTATGAGCGACATGGCTATCTGCTGTTGGCCACGTTTGTCAAAGATATTGGCAATTTTGGTTTCTTTTTTTTTTTTTTTTTTTT